>JAGXJF010001543.1:0-71840 GCA_019208055.1 Stipa capillata | reverse complement strand
AAAATATAGCAATCTGTCTTCGGACTTCTTTCTAATCTTAGTGAGTTTCAATTCTCAGGGCCAGAGTGGGCTTATCTCTACACGATCGACCTGGAACTTGGAAACTTTCATTGAGTCACCCGAGCACAGGACAACACTTGCAAATTCTCCTTCTGTAGTAACAACATCGACCCTTCAATCCCCACCTCACACCGTACTGTGTGATATAGGCCAAAGGTCTCAGTATGATCAGATACATGTGTTCCCGCGGACGATCCTCCCCACAGACTAAACAGTCTTCACCATACTCTCACCAGTCGTTCACACTTCAGTGTTCTTCCACAGCACTCTCCCTATCAGCTCTGACTGCTGACCGGATTATATAGATTCATCCGTTCTGCACACACCCAATAAAAGTGTTGTATCACGACCTTCGTTCTCTCGCCCCTCGGCTCGTCCCGCGCAGCCCCTCCTTCCTGGTGCTCAGTCCTCATGTGTGTTGCGGCCGGGGGGGGGGGGGGGGGGGTTGGTCTTGGATTATTTTAGGTTGATTTTGTTTGGTGATGTTCTGCCAAGTTTTACAGCTAGCTTCAGATTTAGAAATGATCACCATGATGAGTCCTGGCAATGCTTCAGGTATGAGGTACAAAGCTATGATGACAAGGTAAACACATGGTTCAGTGAAGCTATTGGACGTCCTTGTACCTTTGTGAGGTGCTCAAGCTCCAAGAACCGTTCCTGCACATTGACTGGTAGGAAAGATCTTCTATGTAGGGATACTCGAAGCAAACTTAGTTTTGTCAATGAAGGGCAACTGCTACTAATATCTGAAGAGAGTGTATCTGATCTCAACAGACGGCTTAGTTCAAGTATGCAATTTTTGCTCCTTTTTTCTTATGTTCCCTATTTATTACAAAAGGGCCAAAAAAGGCATCTAATTATTCATAGAACTGACTGTGATAGCTCCTGCAATGCTGACTGGTTGTCAACTTGTCATGTGATAGCTCCTGCAATGCTGACTGGTTGTCAACTTGTCATAGTCAGTACACAATGTACACTCTTGGGACAACCTGATATGGGGAACTCACTTTGTAGATAAACACTTTCCAGGAAATAGCAATGGTAAGCAGCAGGTGCTTGTGGACGCATGAGATTTCGTCCCACATTGTTATCTCTGGGTCCGACGCCATACAATGAAGACAACTGGAAAAGGCTTTACATTGGGGAGGCCTATTTTACTGTTAAGTGTTCTTTTCCTCTCAGACCCATTGTTAGAAGAGATTCTGATAATTTTTGCTGATCACAGTTGAAGTGCATTGCCATTTACCTTAGAGTGACCAAATAGCAAAATCACAAAATACTAAGCTCCCTCATTAATAAATCCTGAGACTAGCCATTCTCTGTGTTGAAGTTGTATTTTCTTTCTTTTGCCTCTGATAACGTTCTTGTAATTTAAACCTTGCTTCTCTTCTTAGCTTTCTCTAAAAAAAAGACTAGGCACTCAGACATATTTGGCCTGTTTGCTAATTGCTAAGTTACTCATTTTGTTTGTCGGATGGTTCGTGCGCAGTCCATGGGAGGATGCAACCGCTGCCAGATGATCAACCTACATCAGAGCTCAGGGCAGGTGATCAAGTCAAAGGAACCATTGGCAACTTTAGCCTCGTACAGACGAGAAAAGGTGAGTTGCCTGCACGTCAGTTGGCCGGTACTTGTGTTTTTCGTTATGTGATCTAACTTTTTATATGTAACCAGGGCAAGATTTTATTTGGTGTCCTGTTAAATTATGAAGACGGCGTGGATGGACATGAGATCGTCGCGGAGAGGTGGCTCCAAGTAGGACAAGAAGTGCACCCATCCACAGAGTGATTTTGTGTAACAGATACGGACTCAGCAGTACATCAGAAAGATGCTTGGCAGCTGTTGTTACGTACAGTAAATGTGGGGCCCCTAAAAGATTTCCAATACATCAAATGTAGTTTTGTGAAATTACTCTAGAATGGATATAGAAGATACTTTTTTACACGTGCCATGTGTGTAATAGTTTTCCTTCTCTTTTTTTGGGGACTGTGTAATAGTTTTTTAAGTGCATGTATGTAATATATTTTTACACGTAGGACCTGTTTTTCAGACCGAAATGAGAAACGGAAGGAAATGGAAAATGTGTAGTCAGAGGTGGTTCTGATTTCAGAATTCCTCATGGTACGCTGCCGAACATGCAAAATCTAAGGATCATGAGTCATGAAAATTCCAGAAATGAATTTGGCAGCAAATATTCAGAGCAAGAGATAAAATATACTGAACCCCTTAGTTTGCTCATGTGAGCTCACTGCTCAGTATGTGGAAGAATCCACGTACGCGTACTGGTACACCTCAAGGATTTGCACGATTATGATTTATGAGCAGTCAAGCTTCAACTATGTTGTATAGGCAGGAGAAAGAGCACAAGAAAGGACAGCCAAATAAAGTTTCTAGCGCTATTTCTTCAGAAGTCAAAATCGGCTCTATTTTCCAACCTTTCCCCTTGCTACAGTGCCCTCGGGCGATCCGGAGAATCCTTTGAGGTCTTCCCTCCCGCCGGCGCATCGCCATTCCGCTCGGCCTCCGACGGCCCTTTCGGCCCTCGGAAGTGCGGCGGATGGCAGCCCTGCGTCGGCGGGCGGGGTTTCGGTCCTAGATTTCTAGGGTTTGGTCCCCGTGTGAAGGCGGCGAGGCGGAGGCGTCGCCTTCGTTCTGGGTGTTTTGTCCCCCCGCTTCATCCTCGCTCCGGCGTTGCTTGCTCCGTCGGGAAGTGTGTGGGGTTGGTCTGCCGCTTCTCCGTTTGAGCTGTCGGCGGATCTTTTGCTCTTCTTCTCTTCTTCGCTGCTGCTTCTTTTGGAGTTCTTCTCGGGTTTTTGCTTTTCTGCAGGATCTTCGACCTCCTTTCTCCAGCAAGTTGAAGATGTTTCTTCCCCATGTCGATCTAGGGGTGCTATCCCGACCGATGGACTCTAACCAGATTTCAAGCTCCGCCTCCAGCGGCGGTCTACAGTTGCGGTCAATCTTCGGACTGAGGTCCTTTCAAACCTGGCTCGTGGTGCGATTCGATTCCTGCGGGAGAAGCAGCTCGTTGATGGCTCCAATGGCGGCCGGCGTAGTGGTGAAGAAGAAGGCCCTAGGGGCTTTGTTTTCTGTTTCTTGTTTTTCTCAGGACTTATGTGTATATTTTTCTTGACTTTAATCAGAAATGGAAATGAAAATGCCTTTGTGGTGTTTTCTTCAAAAAAATAAGTTTCTAGCAGGCTAGCAGCTATATAGCCTCTGCCGTTAAGTATATAACATCGCATCTCGCAACAGAGAGAAAGCAAAAGTTCAGTGACATTTATATGGTGAGGTAGAAAAATACAGCAGTTATCCAGATCAACTTTGATCAGCTTCAGAAGTTGACTTATTTATCAACATTTGGACTGGGGAACTCTTGCCTTTTATATCCAGCTTTCTCCTCAGTCAAGTTTCCTCTACATGGAACAAGTTTTCTCTAATAAGTTTCCTGCGTTAGAGCCATGATATGAGCATCAGTTAAATGTACAATGAGTTTAGTAATAAGTAGCGTGGTTCATGACAAAAGAGCTGCAGGAACAAAATTTTATTGTGCGCCAATAGTCAATATAAAGGATCTGACATTGGAGGGTTAGGCTTCTCATCAGATAAAACCTTCAACAACCTTTCCTCGAATGGAGTTGCATGCCAGCTGACTTTTTGATCCTAATAACAGTAATATCTTAGAATAAGTAGCGCATATAACCGCACGTTAACGAAGCATTGGATAGAGCATAAATGATCAATGCATACCTCCTTATACTTGGTGGTTGTGTTTGGAATACCATTGCCATCCCATGCCTTGAGCAACCTGGGAGTAGGATTCTCGACATCCCAGTTCATACCAGCAGCCGTAAAGACAGGACTCTCTGTGAAAAGTGTGTTCTCATCATGCAGTTGATCCTCTGCTGGACATTGGACATCAACTTGATTCTCACCGTCTGCAGATGAAGGTTTCAGCCAACGAGTCAGACTCAATGCAACATGCTTTTCATCTGAATTGGGTTTCGATATCTCTCTACCATCCAAAAGTTTGGGCTGCAATCTGACACTTCGCCCCCTCCAGAGAGAGTGTTCCTTTTTCTTGGTATGAAAATAGAATGGTAGAGATCTAGGCAATCCCACCTCAGCCATTGAATTTGAAGCGATCTGCTGTAGCTTATTGATAGAATCTGCTCCCGAATTTCTCCGATTAGGGGTATTGGAGGGCAACATTGGTGAAGAATCTTCTGTCGATTCCATCAGGTGAAGTTTGTTTTCAATGGTTTCAGACAGGATAGACGAACTGTTTGCGGGTCCCTACATGCTTTCTAGACATAGAAGACCCTTTATGTGGAGTATAAATGTTCCAGGGGTCTGCATGTCGTCTCTGATAACCAAAGGAGTTGGAAAGGGTGAATCACTGCAATCAGGCAACCTGTTTTTGATGCTCCAAAATGGGGACTTCTCTTGGAAAGCTGATTGAGGAACTGATTCAACTCCTAGAAGATGTTCAGTATCTTCAATGTTAAGTTCAGGCCTCAAAGTATGATCCTCCTCACATTTGAAGCTACAAGGTTGACATGAGGCATCGATTATATTAACTCATTACGATAATGTCAAAAGATTTTCAGACACTTGAAACTTAGGGCAGTTATTACCCTTCAGATGAATTAAAATCAGATACTGATGTTCCTCCCATTGCACGTGCATTGGTGGGCATGTCATCACACTGCATGTCCAAAAAGAAGGTATGAGAGAATGAAACTAATAAGAAAATGATTTCATAGATGCATTCCCCACCTCATTAGAATTTTCTAAATTATTTGATATGACACATTTCGAAGTTCAGCCGGGGTTTCAGATATTGTGCCACATAACTTGAGGTAATTTGCCTGGGTAGATTAAGGAGCACCATGAAAATCCAATGAGAATAGAATAAACGTCTTAATCCTTGGACTACATCTTAACAGTTAAGTAGTTTATACTTCACATCTTTTCCAAGGTCTGAAAACTAAGACAGGTACTGTCAAAAGGTGAAAAAGAAAGGAAACGAATGCAAAAGATTATAGTAGGTAAGGACAATACACGCGGAGTAAGATATGCAGAACAAAATCAGCATCGGTGAGCTTTCCCAACTAGTCAGGACTTAGGACTGATGGAAATGTATGGGCCAAAACCATATTTCCAAATCTTAAAACGTAGAATTATTATCAGCGAGTGCAATGGTCATAATTCATAAACCCTTAAAAATATCAGATTTACTTATACAGTTACAAGACAATTAAAAAAAACTTCTTTTATAGGATATATCCTACTACAACATATCAAAAGAATGGTTAACCATATAGCACACCTCCGAGAAATTACACAACCATCCTAGTCTTTTCATAACATAAAACTACAGTCGACCAGCAACTATCTGTTCGCTGTGCACATTTGACAGCAAACACTTCCAAAGCATTTTTCATGGAAATTTTTACACAACAGCTAGGAGGTCCCGTGCAGCACTGCGTAAACTTAAATCGGAGACAACACACACACACACACAGAGACAAACAGAGGCAAGATCAAAATCAGTCCAAACTGCTACCCTGTAGTAGTTATAAAACTGAAGATGGCACATACAGAATCAAAATCAACTTAGAACATGCCAATAGCCACCTTACACAATGATCGCACAACGATCCCATCCCACTTGAAAGAAAAGGGGAGGAAAACATCATTTAGTCACGATATGGTATGCATACCTCCCACCTAAGCTCCTCGTCAATGCCACCTGCATCAGCCAAATCCTCATGCGACCCTCGACTCTCTCCAAGACCTGAAACAATACCACAGACACCTTCACTAAATTTCGAGCACTTGCGAAAGCATACCACAAAGTCGCAAATCCGATCAAAACATCCAGAATAGTATGCCAGGGGGACTGACTACCTTTCTCGTCATCCGAGATCGAGAGCAGCTCCCAGAGCCGACCCTGGGCACGAGCGGATCCTACACATGAATACACCACGAATATCACCCACCGCCTCGATCCAAAGTACGAACCGATCGATCTAACCGCGCCAGCCGTGAAGGAAGCGGGAGGGATCCTTACGAGACGGCCGGAGGCGGGGCTGTCGGGGATGGGGCCGGGACGGGGGCGGGGGCGGGGGCGGGGGCGGAAGCGGAAGCGGAAGCAGGAGAGGAAGCAGCCGACGAGGATGGCGTCGAGGAATGCCACCACCGCCCTCGCGATCGCGGCCGCGGACCGGCACATCGAGGACCACCGGCGAAGGCGAGCGGCTCGGCCTGGGGCTAGGGTTTCGCGCTTCGGCTCTCGCGGGATCGGGAGGAGGGAAGCTAGGAAGGGGAGAGGCGTTTGAAATGGGAGGGGAAGAGGAAGGAGGAAGGAAGCTCAGCCGGGAGGGAGACAGTGGTTATTGATGGGCTCGACTCTGGGAATTTCGGCCCGATTGTTCTACGGAGCGTGATAGGGTCTTTCAGCCTACTTCTGTTTCTGGGGTGGATTTGATAATCTCAGCTTGTTTTCTGTTGATAGGCTCTGACTATACAGTTGGGCTTACAGATAAGATGTGCCTTCAAATGTCCTTTGCGCTCTGTTTAAGCGGTCTTCATCTATAGCTTCCATACTACTATAAAAGGTATAAGTTTGATAGAATTCACATGATGTTAGTTATCCATGTAATTAGATTCAACATCTCATAAATTAAGTTGGACTCTTACATATTACAGAGGGAGCTATAGAAGAGTTAATCATCACTTAAGGAGAGTTAATCATCTGTTCTATTTTCCCTCCCCACGCCTAACTCTCGTGGCGTCCTCCAAATGTCTCATGCTCAATGACTAGTGGAGATGGCACGCTTGGGTACATATTTAGATAGTACATATTTTATGCTATATATTTGCAAAATGTGCATCGCACGTACCGGATTGTTAGTTTATAGAAAAAGGCGATCTTTCCTAAGAAGAAGAAGAAGAAGAAGAAGGGAAAATCAAATTTGATGGAGTCTAAGGTTTAGTATCAATGGGCGACATTTTGCTGGTCATTAGATTCCCCGTGTGCGGGTGAGACCCGAGCAGGAGGATGACAAACGGGAGGAGCAGCGGTGATGAGGACATGACCTCCGTTGATACAACCATGACTACTTCTACTTCCACCACTTAATTTGCTAACCAAGCTCATATCAAGATGATCAAGAGAGGGGTCAAGATCAGCAAGAAAAGATGGAAGGCAAGGCTGCATGAGAAGGGAACGTCAAGCCATGACTTCAGAACCTGAAGCCTCCATAAAGATATAAAGATAAAGACTAGAGAGACCGACTCAAAGATCAATTGCAGCTTTGGTCATGTACAATTTACCGTGCAAGGTCAATAACGTCGTGGAGTTGGTTCAACGATTGCTATGGATATCAGTCCTGTATGGTTCTCCCTGTACGGTTGGTAGCCGAATCTTGAGGGTCAAGTCCTCAAAATCATAGTTATTCCTCTCATCAAAATATCGGAAACCCTAGTTCATATCAAGAAGAATAGGGATGGTGTTGACTAGAGATTCAACATTGACGGTGATGAGGATGACGGTGATCGGAGGTGACCCTAAGGTTTCGATCCTTCGCCGAATGGATTTCATTGGTGCCCCTCGGGCTTAGAAGATGGCTATCGGGGGGAGCCGGACTAGCAGTGGAGGCAAATCTAGGGCAGGGCGATGAGGCAGGTCTACGGCAATGGCGTCAGGTCTTTAACATGACTGGCAGTGATGACGACGGTGCTGGTGTTGGAGCAGAAGGAGGACCGCACGCAATGGGGAGGAGGCGCTAGATCTATGGTGACAGTGACAACAACACTAGCGGCAAAACAGAAGGAGGAGGAAGAGGAGGAACGGAATAGGGATGGGTTGTCAGATCCAGAGTGACACAACTACATGGTAGCGGATGAGTAGAAGAAGGAAGAGTGAAAGGAGGAGGAGGGGGAGCAGGATAGGGGTGGATTGTCAGATCCAGTAACTATATGGTAGCTAATAAGCAGGAGGAGAAAGGGTGAGAGGAGGAGCTAGTTAAGCCCAAAGGACACATGGTGGCCGTGTAGTAATGTTTGGGGGAAAAAGACATACATGATACATACGGTCGCAATCGCAAACAGTAATGGGATCAAGACCACCGTAATTCCCGGCTGCCTGAATTCGGCGTCGGGGACACATATCACTGTAGCCGCGCGAGAGAAAAATATACCAAGACTGACTTTTCACCGCGAGGATTTCCTGCAAATCTCGCCGACAAAGCTGCAGCTACTAGCTAAGCTAGGAACCGCCTCTTTTGACATTATTGCAGGAGTACGGGCAGCAATGGCGAACGATCAAAACTACATGTGGATCACACGGTTCCATGTGAAACCGCTGCTACTGTTCCACGTCAAATCTCGCTACACGGTGGATCCCCGGCCTTTCTGCGAGGACTAACTGAACCGGCAAGAGATTTTGTAAACAGTTTCACACGCACTGCATGGTCTGCAACACATACCATATAGCGTTGCTCGTACGGGGGAAGAAGACGTGTTGGGCATCTTGGCATCTTGTAGCCTCACCGGCAAGAAGACTGGAGAATCCAGACCAAGAGAATGAGTTTACGAGTCCCATCACCATCACGGGAAATAAAGGAACTGCGCTGCATTCCACGAACCTCTCTAGCTACGTTCAGGGAATTGAAGATCGAAAGCAACCTTGGCGTGGATATGGACGGAGTCGCGCGATGCCGTGAACTTTAAAACCGGAGACGAATTCCGATCCCAAGCAAAGCAAGCGCCTATCTCTATTGAGTACGTTCCTTTCACATGCCATACCACGGAATTGAATTGAACACCGAAGAGAGGAGAGAAAAACTTGACATCGAGATGGATGGTAAGGAGAAGAATTCAAGAGCAGCTTCGGACGTACGTCTGGTTGACTTGCCGATTCTTGAATCAAATGTTCAAATTGGGTTTGACATTGTGCAGGTTTGACAAATAACCGGCACGGGCAATAATTTCTGGAGAAACTTGGGATGTTGCTGTTTCGGGTAACCGTCGCAACAGGCCGTTGGGGAAGGAAAAAATCAAGGTATAAACGTACGTCTTGTTCAGTCAGCACTACTCACAGTTCACACGGTAGTCAATGAAGTGATAGTCATAAATAGAGTTAAAAACAGTTATTTATGCTTAGTTTGCCAATCTATTACTTCTTCTGTCTCATGATATAAAGCGTATTTTGATTAGTTAAGATAATGCGTTAACCATTAATTACTCTATCAATATGTGGCTTATGTGATATAAAGTCACAATCATAAGTAAGTACTTTTTAATATGAATCTAATGATATCAATTTTATGTCACATAAACCACATATTAATAGAGTAATTGTTAGTTAAAACTTTATCTTAAGCAATTAAAATATGCCTTACAATATAGAATGGAGGAGTATATCTTAATATATTATTGAATTTGAACTTGGAATTTTATCGGTTAACAAAACATAACCTCTGGTACCTTTTTTTGGGTTGAGGAATATCCTCCGATCTAAATTGATAATTTGACGAGCAAAGTACAAAAATAGTCAACTTTTACATTGGACATTAAAGAGGACAACATGCTACCGTCGATCCATGAGTTGATGAACGTGGTAGATTCCTTTATCTTCCCCTCACCATTACCTTGTAACGGTGTATTGATTGCCAACAACGGCAACAACATGAGCGAAAAATTATCGATAATCTCCATTAATGTATAGAACTGTCTCAATAATAGCTTTGTTGTACGTTAGAATACAATTAAAGGTGATTTATTTATACCTAATTTATCTTGATGTTGATTTTTAGCATAAGCGTGTCACAGTAGTCATCTAGGTGAGACGGTTTAACAAAACATATCACGGATAAGAAAAGAAATCCAACGAAGAACTCATCGTGTGAACCACTAGAAAATTTTGATCTAGAAGAAAATAAACATTATAGAGTTCTAAAATACTTCGGAAAATCGAAGAGAGGGCAACGGGCGGAGGACGGTGATGGTGCTTTTCTCCGGCCTGCGGCGGCTAGGGTCTGACAACGAGAATAATTAGTTTTGTTACGTATGTATTCTTTTACATCTTTTAATAAACATATTAATTCATGGCATCCTACACAAAGAACAGCCGTTGTAAGTGTACGTGCATGGAGTACACGTACGGTGTACGCACGCACATGTATCACATGATGAAACCTATATCTAGAACCGGATATGTTCCGTTGGAATTTACATTCATCTCATCAATTTTTGTTATAGTCAATGTATGGAGCTCTTGTAAAACTACTTGAAAACTCAAATTCTCCCTAAAAATAAAAATCTTTGCATGATATCTCTGTCAGGTTATCCTTATTAAAAATGATTTGACCAAATAAAATTAAAAAGGAAGTAAACAATGATGTCTTTTATTTAAGAGGAGACGATACAACACCTCTTATTTAATTGCCCTTTCACACGTCTGGTATGACGAATTGCTCACATTGCTTTTAATCTCCCTCCACCCCGTGACATTACAAATATATTTGGTAATTGGTTGTCGAGTACGAGTAGACCACTTCAGGTACAAATACTAGTGGGTGCATGTGCTCTATATTGATCGATATAGCTATGTCGTAATGATTTAGTTTTTAACAAAAGAAAAGTTTCTAATATTTTGCAGGCTATCCATACGGCTACCAACTTCATTCGTACATGGTGCTCACTTCAGCATGTGGAGATACATGATTTTTTGGCTATTGGATGTAGTCTTTTTAGAGATGGTAGCATGTAACTAAGTGAGGTAGTAACATGGTTTGTGATGTTTAATGTACTATTAATCTTGTTGCTAAGCTTTATGACTTGAGCGAATGCTTGTAATAACAATGCTTTAATAAAAGAGGTCACGTGGGTTGTTTGATGCAGAGCCGGGGGCTTTGTCCTCCTTTCTAAAAAGAAAAAGGAATCGATAATGTTTAAGCTGCTTTTGAACAAAAGAAAGAGAAAAAAGAATGTTCAAGCGGCAATGCATTGCAAACATACGTAACGTCGTGTGTGTCATATATGTGCGGCGCCGTTCCGTAGAAGCTTTGGAGTTTGGGGCCATGCGATGCCGTCTTGTACGGCACTACGACCTTGTGGCTTGTGAGTACCTTTTTTAGGGCTTATTGGGCAAGCTTTTTCGTTCGATTCGGCAGGATAAAGTCACGAGTTGGTGAGATTGAGAATTTACATCCAACACACAACCACGTGCACACGTGCGCCTAATTCAAAAGTTAATTTGGGTATATCAAATTCTATCAAGTTACGTGTGCGCGCGCGCGGTAGATTCTAATGGAGATTGCAGGTGTCCACTGCCGTCCATGAGAGTTAGATTTATGGATTTAATATCATGTCTAATTTAATTAGGGTTAAGTGGAAAACATATTCACGCGATATGGGAGATCCTACACATAACAGCTGTGCAATGAATGTTCATGCGTGTAAGTTCTCTATGCACTCGCTTCGAATTTGCATAATCTAAGTCCAGATCTCTATAAGGAATTAATTGAAAAATGACGGCAAACAAAGGACATGTGAATTATGTTGTGATAAGAAGAGGTGGAATCATCGCCGAGCTTTAGAGAAGATTTTGGTACACGCGCGTTAGTCGGAAAGCCATATATGAGCGGCCACTGTCACCTAAAATTAACCATGTGGTCGAGCGAGGTTAATTAGTTTATTCATTGATTAGCATGGAATCTAGATTACTAAGGTCACATCATATATATGTTAACTTGGTACGTAGGTCGATTAGATTTGGCGTACACTGCCCGTGATAGAGCTTATCTGTAGTTGATAACAACATTCTAGCTAGCTACTATAGTTTTCTTAATATTGGGGACATATATATTAACTTATCTACTCATCCTAATTCATTCTCTTAGGTATTGCATGCATGGGATCTGACGTGCAGCTATAAGTTAGTATACCATACACTACACATGTGTATATGGAGAAAATTATCGGGGAGAGAGAGAGAGAGAGAGTAGATTTAGCTGTTGTAGTGTGGAACACGGCTGAAAGACAAGCTAGGAAGCAATGCATGCATGAGCCTAGTAAGTCCATAATACTTAAAGAGGTCGGCACCGTCTTTAATTTACACACGAGGATGACGACGGCAATAGTACTACTACTGTAGCTACAGTAATTGTTTAAAAAATTAATCTCGTGCCTTGACTTAGTATTATTCCTCTTCGATCGCTAGCTTTGTCACTTGCACACTCCGTTCCTGTGTCCTCCATCTTCACTAATTAACCTTTGAGTTACTACAATATCTGAGGCTTACGCAAAGCAGAGAAGAATTGATATCACAAGGTTTCTTCCCTAACTTGCTTAGCTCATCGAATTGGCTAGTTTCATGATGGATATATGATGTGGCCACCAGCGTCATTGCTCCTGTTGCATTGCAAAATTGTACTAGCAGTCCGTCGATCACTACTGTTATGCGTGCTGATAATTTGCGACAAGAGAAGAAGAAAGGAACCAGACGGGATGAAAGCTACAGGTCTACTTAGTGTTGCGCCAGCTACACAGAATAACGTGAAATCTTTATTTGTTTCAGTGCCTATGGTGAGCAAACTTATGCATGGATCAGCGCATCAAATTTTCATTGGATCAGTACTAGTTCCGATTCCACCATCAATAGAAGAAATCAAACCTAATTTCAGAATGCCACCATGCGGTTGGATTTTCGTTGGAAAAAATTTCAATCCATATCCACTTTGACTTGAAGTACCTATGTTGCAACGTGGAGTTTTCTTTAGGCAAGAGAAGTCTAGAGTTCCAAAGGAATTCAATAATCCTAGTTTGTTACGATTTCACTAGTATAAAAAAGCTCATCTCAGACGGTTGAAATAGATCATACAAGACGATTACAGCCTCCGTCTCCAAATAATGGTTGCGGATATAGGACCCATATTGGAGGCGATCGCAGAGAGATAACCGCCTCGGATAATATGATATTTCAGACGGTGAATTTATAGAGCCACCTAGGATAACATGATATCCCAGTCAGTGAATTTATCGAGCCGCCTCGGATAACATGATATCGGAGGTGGTTGTTTGTTCCAACCGCCTCCAATAACAGTTCAGAAAACAAAAAAAAAGACATTTCAAATATATATATATATATATATATATATATATATATACACACACACACATACATACATACATACATATATATATATAAGCGAATTAAAATAGTGCATAACTTCAAACACATAACTAAGATATATATAGACCATTGTTATTACATAAATAATTTATAAAATAAAAATACATAACTAAAAGTTTTCGAGCAGGAGATCTTCGTCAACGGGGTCCGGCAGTAGAGCGAGCACCTTCTAGACCCTAAAGAAGCTCACTCGGTTGACGCGCCATTTGATGTACTTCGCATGGAGGCAGCGGATGATGCTGCGGCTAGTGGTGTGCTTTGACCTACTTGATGTACAGACGATAAGGAATCACCTCGGCTCATGGTGTGCTTCCATGATGAACTTTGCTCGCGGGTATTTCTTGGTGAGTACATAGTGGACAACAAAGCCACTGGAGTAGCGTATGCCTTCAATGTATACACAGAGGAGGGTGCCCTCCGTGTCCCCATAGCCACATTGGATGGCTTGTACCCTCTCACAAGAGAGGCGCAGCAGCAAGTCGTCGGAGGAGCCTGCATGCTTGATCGGTGGAGGAGGCCATGGAGTCTGCGACGGAGAAGGCGACACCCTCTTGCGCTTCTTGGCCGTGCCAGAGGAGCTACCCACAGGCTCCATTGCAATGCTAAAGCTTTAAAGCTTTTGATGAATTTGGGGGCAGAAAGAAGAGAGGAAGAAGAGGAAGATCGAGCGCACGCGGTTTGGACGACGAAGAAGAGGAAGACGGGTTATATAGACACTGGCATGACTCCTCGTGTACCAATGCGACTCCTCTTATACCGCCGCCTCGTGTACCGCAGCCCGCATGTTTTCGAGATAGTGGTATTTACAGTGGCGGCGCACAATTGACATCCTAATCCTAACAATTTTGTAACAATTAACAAAGGAAGAGGCAGAGTGTTGTCCTTACAATGACGGCACTTGGACGTCGATGCACGTATGACTAGATGGTGGCATGGAGACCCTCAAGGCAGTGGCGGTGCTCCTCCTCCACATGCGGTGCAGTGGTGGTCGGGGCCTCCTCCTCGCGGCGGTGGTTGGGATCGATCCTCCTCGGGGCGGTGGTTAGGGCCTCCTCCTCGCGGCGGTTGTGGTAAATGAGTGGTGGTTAGGGTGAATGAAATGAAGAAAGGGGTGGGATGCGAAGTAAAAACCCTAGTGCCGATTGCTCAGATCTAGCCGCCTCGAATAACATGATATCTGAGGCGGCTGTTTTTCCCCAACCACCTCCAATAACAGTTCAGAACAAAATACACGTTTCAAATACATATTAAATGACATTTCAAACACAAGGGAAACATATATAAAACATTACATACAAAAGGCATCTTCCGATTGTTGCGAAGAGAAAACATTACAGTTCATGTATACACATAATGCGAAGAAGGAAATAAAAACTATCTAGAAGTTCTCCAACGGGAGATCTTCTTCCAGAGGCTCCGGCTACAGAGTGGAGACCCTAGCAACTTTGAAGAAGCTCACCATCTCGACACCCCATCGGATGTACTTCGCCTGGAGGCGCAAGATGGCATTTTTGTTAGTGCAGTGGATGAGGGTAGGCCTCGGCTCGTGGTGAGCTTCGAGGACAAAACAGTGCCGTCGAAACTTCTTTCGCATGATACACCGGACGATGTAGGCGCCGGAGTACTACATGGGGTCACGGTGTACGCACAGAGGAAGGTGTCCTCGGTGTCACCATAACGGTCGAACTCCAGTGCATCCAATGTGGCGCAGGAGAGCGCTAGGTTGATGTGCGCATGGTCCTTGCAGATGGGCGAAGGAGGCGGTGCCTCGCGCTTCTGCTTCCCTGAAGAGCTCCCTACGGAGGCCATTGCAAGAGAGTAGCTGGCTAGAGGGGGAAGGAAGAAGAGAATTGAGAGAGTGTTCGGTTTTTTGGCTTTTGAAGAAAGGAAGAAGAGGATCAAAGAGATCGAAGCAGTTTATAGCTAGGGGACTCTTCATGTTGCCCGACGCACGCGACGCCTCGTATACCTTATCCGAGACGGCCGTACATACAAAACCGCCTCGGATATGAGTCTTATCCAAGGCGGTTGGTTTTATTCCTCTGCCTTCGATATATTCAAGGTGGTTGCGTTCTAAAATCTGCCTTGGATATGAGTCTTATCCGAGACGGTTGCTCCAAAAGTCTTTATCTGAGGTAGTTAACATAGTTACACTGCACCTCCTCGGATAAAGCATCTCGGATGGAAGTTGTATACTAGTATTTATTTTGGCTGTGTACTATTTTTAAGAGTTTTGTTTCTCCCAAGAGGTAAAGGAGAAGTCACGGTGCCATTAGTTAGATAGGAAGGAGTCCAGTATTAGTACGTCAAATTAAATTAGGAGTCCTAGATTATTCACAAGCATGAGTCAATCCCTATGGTCGTGCGTGCGTAGCCTATATAACACTTAGGCTTATGGTCGTACGTGCGTAGCCTATATAACACGTAGGCTTCAGCCTTGTACGCAGGTTGAATTTTGAAACGCACCATGTTCGGGTGCCCCAGATTGTGTGTTCGTCCGCTGATCCATGAGGGATTAAAGAGTTGCTGTGCGTGAGAACTACTCTGATTAACTTCCTGCGTGAGTTCGGTACCTGGGCTTTTGCTCGTTTGCTTGGTCAAAGTGCTATTTTTCCGTATCTACTTTCTGCTGCTACCGTCTTGATCACAAGTTGCTGAACATAAATACCGTGAAAGATTGAGTTGTAACAATAAATCAATTCCTTGTCTTAAAGGTTGGCCCTATATATGCATATATAACGTGTTCAATGGAAATTTATCCTTCTGTATGTGCATACGTACGTATACGTCGTACACCTGTATGGTGCATATTTTGCTTACGTTTGAGTGGTTGAGCTTCGATCTCTTCTTCTCAAGGCAAAATGTATACTGTCTTGCGTACGTGCGTATGTATGTACACATGCATGTGCTTACCATGCATGGAATTCAAACTGTCATTGCTAATGCGACAAGTGTACCTGCATGTCGACTATTCCAGCAGCAACAATTCAGTGGGAAAGCTCCTTGCGACAGATTACCATCTCGAATCTAAGCCTATAGATTTCGCTATAGATATAGATAGATAATAAAATGGGTGCAAACTTTTACATATAGGCAATTAATTAATAAATATATAAGAATTACAAACTCCTTTATTTTTCCCTAAAAAAGAACATGAACTCCTTTATTAATTCTTGAACTCCTCAAAAGGAAAATTCCTTACAAAAAAGATCGGTCTTTAATTCAAGATTTGATGTGCGTAGAACTTTCATGGCATGCATCTATCGAAATTTTCTAGTAGATGACAGTTTCTGGATTCACATGCAAAGTAACACATGTGTACAGGGAAACGTAAAATCCATTATCTTGAGCAAAAATCCCCGGCCGGGCAGGTAGCTACTAGATATATAGGAAATGGTCCAGGGAAAGAATTTCTCAAAAGGCCGCGTCGACCTCGTCCCTTTCCATATGACTTGAAGTGAACTGAGGATGCATCCGTGAATTAATTTGGATTGGTGTGAGATATCGATAGATCGATGCAACTTTTTCCTCGATCTCACCCTGTTTCTTTCTTTCTTTATTTTCTGCCTAAGAATGTGATCTCCAAAGTCCACAATTCATTTCCCATACGTAGCGAACGCTTGGCTCCATCTTGTTCTTTCGTGTTCTCCGTGATGTACGACGTCACCGGCGTGTAATGCTGATAGGTAATTGCAAACTGCTACCTTGACTTGATGGATATATAGCATTTGTACCAGGTTCCAATACGTACCAGCCACACATGAACTTTTCATATAGATCAGTACGCGCCGATTGATTGATCAAACGCGCATCGATCTATCAATTTATCGTCAAGGATATATATGATCGATGCGCATCAATCCGAAGAGGAGAAATTTTGTAGCATCTGATCCCTTCAAGTGACGCGATGTGATTTTGCTAAGCCATTTACATGTTAATTTCCGTGTATAATTCAAGCGATCTTATGTGCACAAATTCTATGGCTGCGATCTTATGGCCTCTCTCTCTCTCCAAGGCAGTAAATTAAGCTAGCAACTTGAACTCTACCACCAACATGTACTACTTAAAATCAATTTTCCAAGGAATATATCCATTTCTACATGCTTTCACACACACACTTTCGACATGCAAGAGTACGGTAGCCATCATATGAAAATTAATATATAACTAGAATCACTAAATTTTGGAGGGATAACGTTTGCCCTTTCCTTGGGGAACCATGGCGAGGAGCCGATCGAGTGACCTTAAAATATTTAAGTAAGTCTGATGTCTAATTCTGAATTGAGTCTACACAGCTGTACGTATATATCCTATCGTCCAGAAATGTAAGGCGTATTTTGATTGGTTAAGATACAATTTTAACTAATAATTATTCTATTAATATACGGTTAATGTGATACAAAATCATAACCACAAGTAATTACTTTTAAATACGAATATAATAATATTAATTTTATATCATATATTTTTATATATTAATAGAATAATTATTAGTCAAAGATTTATTTTAATCAATTAAAATAGGGGAATACCAAACGTACGTACGTACGTACTACTGGACGTTGCTACTAGTTTTCCTGAATAAGTTTGTAAAACCTAGCGACACAGACAGTGATGGAAAATAAATGTCGAGTTGGAAAATTTTAATGGACAACAAAAAAATGTCAAACAGAAGAACTATTCATTCACCGCTAATTGTATGTATAGACCCAGACTAATCAAATTAATAGTGTGAGCTCGATGGATAGATACATATATCCCATAAATATATGCAAATGCAAATGCAATCACTAGTTGAGTTATACTTCGCTGTCTCGTGGACGTGGACAGGCCAACGTTTTCTCAAACTTGGGCTACCTTTCAATCTTTCTTCCCAGTGTTCGCCACCCTTTTTGAGATCAAGTTAGCATGTTTGACTGGACTATGTCAGAAAATTCAGCCTTCTCTCCCTCTCTCTCTCTCTCTTCACACGTTCGATCGGTCATATATAAAAGTACGTTTAGGCAAGGTAGGCAGCAAACAAGTACTTAAATACTACCAGTTCTTCTTCATCGTTTGGCCAACCTCTCTCTCTCTCTCTCTCTCTCTCTCCTCTCTGAATCTATATAGGTACTTGATTTTTGTGGTAGCATCAGCTGTGTATACTGGAAGCTTGAGATCAGATCGAATTAGCGTTGAAGGGTTGAAGGCTAACTGGTAGAGAATGAGAGGGTTTGAGAGGAGAGGAGTCCGGCAGTACAACCGGTCGGACGCGCCGCGGATGCGGTGGACGGAGGAGCTGCACCGGCAGTTCATCGAGGCCGTCGAGTGCCTCGGCGGTCAGGACGGTGAGTTATTTCTTGGGATTTAGATACTCCATGCATGCTCATGCATGTCCGGTTAATTAGTTACTGCATGGCATGCATGCATGCATGGTATGGAATTTGAGATTTGATTAACTTTCAGTACTAACGATCGATCCATTTAGAATAGATTCTGATTAATTTTTTAGATTCTTATTCTTATCAGTGAATGATTGAGGATATATAGTCTTGTCTTCATTTACTTTTCACTTTGGTTTTGATCTTTTGATCTCTTTTTCTTTAAGGAATGATTCTGTTGATCTTAAACTGGTGGTAGGTTAGGCGGGAGTTTGTTAATGGTGTCCACCGGAGAGAAAAAGGAAAAGGAAGACGCACGTGATATGCATTCATGATGAACATCATGAGATTCTAGTTTTCCTTCTTATCCGGATTGTTGTTTACGGGCCGGCGTCCCATAGTAATACGGTGCAAAAGATGTTTTACACACATGATCGTAGATCAAAAATATTCTATCTATATACTATTTGTCAACTTAATTAACACATGTGCGATAGTTACAACTCACTAGATAGAGTACGTCTCTACATCCTTAATTTGGCATTCATACATTCTATCTATATCTTACTATTTGGTAATTCGTTCTTCATAGTTGGTGAGGTGTTGACAGTCTCCTCTCTTTTGTCTGCCAGAAGCAACACCGAAGCGAATTCTTCAGTTCATGGGCGTGAAGGGAATCAGCATATCTCATATCAAGAGCCATCTTCAGGTACTTTTTATACATGATTTTCCCTGCACGTGCATTCCAGATTATGCAGCAAATACATACATATCTTGCATATTAGTACCCCATGACTCACCCTTTTTTTCTTTCAAAAAAATGATCAGATGTACAGATCAAGCTCTAGCAACAATAGCAACAGTCCCCAGAAATTGACGCCAACCACTGAGAGCAACATTAGCAAGCGTAATGTGTTTGTGAATTGTGAACACCACAGCGTCTATGCGTCACAGGATGGGAACACGGCAGCTTCAGACAATGACGCTTCTTACACCATGCTTCGGTGCGGCCAGTCGTCACCGTACCAAACGTGAGTATCAAACAACAGTTAATTGCTTATTCAGTTCTTAATTAAGTAATCTTCCTCGTACAGCTAGCTATACATACCTATATATATTTTTCAGTTGTTAATTAAACATACTAATTGAACATACATGCATATATACTTGCAGACTGTCAATAGAAGAAGTTTTCAGGAGCTGGGAACAAAGTAGAGGGCGTCTTCCATGGAACTCCAGCATGCTAATTACAACAGAGAAGGTAACAATTAAGTGTTTGTCTTGCTAGCGGCAAGAGCAGGAATGTATATATATATCGATCAGTACGGAGATGCAACTACAAATCTATAAACAAATCCAGAGGAAGCTAGCTTACTCAAATTATCTTTCTTACCATCGTACATATACCTTCATGGTCCAAAGCCCTTGAGCTAGCTAAACTGTCTCTGCATGTATATATACAACTTTTTTTTTCTAGACCGGAGATATATACTTGTAAAGTTGCAATGGTGTTAATAATTAGCAAGATTAGCAGTGAAACGTAGATATTTTCATGACATGGCCGGCTATGTAACTTTGCAGGCAATCAGGCCATGTCACGCTGATAGCAACAAGAAGCGTCAGAAGCAAACGACGGCCGCGGGCTGTGACCTGACGCTGTCCATCGGCTTGCGGGAGGAAGCAGCGGCAGCAAGCAGCGAGGCCGACGGCTCGAGCACGGTAACCGAGGAGGCCGCCGCGTCGCCGCCGAGGGATCGAGGCTTCGGCTCTCCGGCAGGAGCAGGCGACCGCCACTTCGCCGCCGGTACTGCCAAGGAGGAGAGCAGCAGCATGCCCGCCGCTGATCTGAACCTTGACCTCACCATCTCATCTTCTTGGTTCGTGCACCAGACCTGATCGATGACCAGTTAATTAGGCCTGTACATACATAGCTGCATCTGTGTATAATTATGTACTATCGATGTGTCGTAGATCGTACGTAGTTGTCGTAGTAATTTGAGAGATTTCTTGATAGCCATATAGGTTAAGTTCCTCTGCGATACCGTTTTAGCCTTTGTACGTACACGTATAATTTGTTTTCCTAATTGTCCGTTGGATTAGAGATCGGGACTTCAGACGAGGGCGGGTGAGAAACTTCCATTCTTCTCCTCTTGGTGGATTGTTCTGAATTTCTCACCTTTCATCATCTGGACTGCCTGTCGATCTCTGATCGAATTGTGACAATAGCTGAGAAAAGAATTGAGTGTTGCTACATATTAGTGCTAGCCATTTCTGTGAATGGACAGAGGATATGCCAACCTAGATTATTACTTACTGCTATAACTTCATTTTTGTAATCCTTTTCCTTTTCTTTCTTAGACAACCTATCAGTTCGATCGATCCTTTTCACTAGTTCTTACCTTCTTGAAAGTACTATTTTCTTTATGTACTACTAATACAGTATGTCTTAGTAGTCAATCTCCCTTTCTTCTCCATCTTTGTGAGGAAGTAACCGACTTAAAATTGACGCACTACCAGTGCTGTGAACTTGAATCACACACGTACAAGCTATAAGAGGATCGCTACACTGGGAGCTGGAAGGACTTTCTCTTTCATTATCTAAAATAGAGAGGGTTGCTGCACCACGTCTCAGTTGTCAAGTACTCTCTCTGCTACAAGGGTAATACTAAGATTACTTACGTTGGTCGTGTTCTAATCTACGTCACCAACCGCTCACTTATCGAAAAAGTTAATTTACAATGGACTGCCTGCATGCGCAACGGATACCCGATCAAATTATTGAATTGCATGCGCTATTATTCGCCCAGAGGCTCAAACTATTAAAAAAATAAAAATAAATTTATATTTTAACACTCCTCTTACTTTTAGACTCCTTAAAGTAGACCCTAGATATCTTTGTTAACATTGCACTTGTCTGATCTTAAACTTGAGACCTCTTAGTTCTGAGACCTACATGCACCGACCAGTTTACCAAAAGTTCAAGCTGTTGGAGAAAGGTGGACAATACATTTATACTTCAGCACATGTATTTTTCACCGTATGGGGTCTGCTCACATATTCGATATTCCCTTTTATTTCCCCTTTCACATTCTACTTCCCTGCCCACATACCCCCTCTCTCTCCATCCACGGAGAGCATCGCGAGCTCCTTCGCTATGACATCCGCGCATCCGCGTTGTGATCGTCGGCACTGCCCACCTCCTTCACCGCGGTGGCTAGCTTCTTCTACTTCCCTCTTGTATTGTGGTTCCCTTTTGCTCATGCGTCGTCACCTTGCCCCGGTTGTACTGCCAATGTTAAATACCTCCTCTATTTTGCTGCAACGATCGGAGGAGAAGAAGCATATGGTAACGGGTGGCCATTAAAAGGAGGCGTTTATTATGGAATATGTCTCAACGTGGACGACGGTTACGTAAAAGGTTATATAGTGTTTGGCATATGACGCCGTATTTTTTACTGATGCGTGCATACAAAATCGACGTAAAGTCGGGTAGTCAATAAATCGTTAACTCGCAGCGCAAGGCAGGCAACCAATCAAAGCGAGGTGAAAAAGATTCTGCATCTCCCGTATAGTGCATGAGAGAGAGCAAGACAACCAATCAAGCTGCAAAGCGTGAAGAGCATTCCGACAAAGGAGTTAGCTGCTCTGGATCACGACATATATTGGACGCGATTTTAGTTCCCGGGGAATCCAAGTATATATGGAACCAGGTTTGGCCACGGAGACCTAGTCGGAGAGCTGCAATTTGTTTGGATTAGCCATTTAGATCCAAGAACCGGGTTTTGGATTGCAAGATTTTTATTCTTATAGGATATCAATATTTAAGAATTTTTCCTACAAGTGTCCTTCGAACCAAAGAAATTGTGTTACTAAATGTTTGTGAATTGCTTTCCTATGTCGTCAATTCTTAGAAATTTCAACCTCCACTTCAATATCATCACTCATTCTTGTAGGACCGAGGCACTTTTACTACTTTTTCTGTTCTATCCAAACAACTGTTCATGGAATTTTTAGAAAAGTTTGCAATCATCTACCTTGCACTCGCACTCTTTTGAATTTTTAGTGTGTTTTCCATTCTTGCGTTTTTTCTTTCTATGATCAAAGAGGCCCTAAAGGGGAATGGAGATTGAAGAGCGTACCTAGAGAATAATGTGAGGAGGCGATGGAAGGAGAGCTCGTCGAGGCCGGCGATGGTGTCATGCACGTCGACAGCCACTGAGATGGATATGGTGGCGGGGATGGCGAAGGTAGATGGTGCGCGTGACAGCTTCGAGCATTGTGGGTGGCATGCTTATCGGCGATCACCGTCGGTGGGCAAGCACTGCATCCTTTTGTGGCTTGCAAGCCCCTGAAGTGAAGCCTATTGTTTGAGTTTCTTTTACCGTTGTGGGTCATCCCAAGTCACTAAGCGGGTCATTTGGGTCAGCACTTGGCATGGGTCAGACCAACCCATGACCCACAACTCAGCACCCTAGGTGGTGGGTACCATGGGCCAAGCTTTTTGGCTCACCTGCATCCCTAGTGAAATTTTTTCTTTAGATAATGAAAAAAGTTTATTCTTTAAAATTGCATTAAGATGATATCATACATAAAGAGTTACTCCGTACTTCTGTATAAAATGCACACAACCACAAGTTTTGAAAGAGAAAAAAAGGTTAAACAAACCTGGTTGCAAGCTGTCTCACATAAACTAGAAAACATATAGTGAATGACAAAGCAAAGCAGCAACTCCTCAAGGTACATAGAGACGGTGACTAAACCCCTACCTATGCTTGGCGAAGAGCTCCCTCATAACTACCTCTAGGGTGGCACGCTGTAAGGATAAGCTCCCGCCCCTCTGGCCACTGCATAGGAGACCATGATTGCAGCTAGTGTGTTATACTTATCAAAAACCATATCGTTTCAATATAGCCAAATAGAGCAACACAACGTAACTACCCCTCAAGGCTGCCTGTGTGACTTGTCATGCGAAATGAGTGACTGGGAAGTTGAAAAACAAGTGATGGATAGTTTTGTCATGTGAACAAAAGCAACATTTTAGATTGCCTATCCAATTCCTCCTACGCAGGTTATCCTTTGTGAGAATTACTTCTCTACATAGGTGCCAAACAAAATGAATCTTGGCTCGGGAAAGGTGGTGTGTTTGTAAGACCCCGTTCTTGGTTCATTGGTGCTTATGACAATGTAAAGAACCTAGACGGATTATAGAGCGAGGGATAAGAGTTTGCAACAGCGCACCAGACTAGGGTTGTGGTATTGCTTTTTGTACAGGCGTGCTGGATGGGCAACAGTGCCTTGATCACGGCTGCACTGCTAGGAACAACCAAATGGGTTGAGGTACGGATGGTGTGTCCAGACCCCCTAGAGTTTGGCTCCAAATTCACGGGGTAGAGTTCAACAAATCCAGACCGTTACTTAGTTTCGAGGGATCAGATGACGCCATGTCACCTTCTTCTTCTACCTCTCCATCCCCAAGTTTCTCCTTCCTCCCGTGCTTGCCCGACGAACTCAATGCGGCGACGTCAGAGTAACTCGGTACAAAATAAAACACCATGCACGTCGCTGAAATCATCGCCCTCCCGCAAAGTCAGCTCAGCTGATCAGTAGTCAATCTTGTGCACATGCGTTGCACGAATTAATCTCCGGAGAGAGTCCCTTCAGGAAGAGGTACATCGCGAACAACTTCCTTTCAGGTAGCTTCGATCGGGGAGAACTCGATGGCGCCCAACTGCATGCTCCATCTCGAGAAAGTAGAACCTGCCGATGATAGCGGCCATCTGCTCCTCCGGGGTGGAGCGTACTCGAGCAGCAAGTTGATGTTGCTGATGTTGTACTCGTGCACAAACCACCGATCGACTCCCGCCGATGTGGCATTACAGGAACCTGGTCTATCGCCATATTGTCCAGCAGGAGGATGATGCAACTGAGGATCGATGCACTCCCAGCAAACGGACATGTACTAGGGCTAGGGAGTATGTCTCTGTAGTCTTCTTCCAGAATTCACTTTCAACGTTCTGCTACCATGATGTTCTTTTGGAGAAAAGGGCAAATCGTACGTAATCAACAACAAATCCTCAAGTGGGATAATTTAGTGGGTTCAAGTGGCGTAGTCTGGGCCATTAGAGAAAAGGGAGGGTCGAGATTTTGGGTAAAATCACCCGGTGGAGTCACATGCCAATTCTAGGGAATCCGGAACCACGGTTAGTTGGGATTACAATCGCATATACACAGATCTAGACAACTTATTTTTATGCATGTATGTACAGCATTTTTCTCCACCTCGGCCTAGCTACTCCCTGTTCCGTATCTCATCACATAGGGAGTATATACCTAGAGTATGACAGCATGTAAGATCATCTAGGTGATATATATACTACTTTTTAGGTGGTATGTATTCTTTTACACATACTCTTCTTTTATATGTGTATAGAAATGTATTTGCGGAATAGAGTAAAAAGTATGGGCTCTGGTGTAATTTTTTGTATGAGCGAGGAAGGGGACGACAAGATTTTGGGGAACTTGTGCTCGGTACTGAGGAGAGAGTGAAGATGGGAAGAAAAGATAAGCTGTGAATAGGATGGGAAGAAAGCCGATGGATGAGGAGGGAATTTTCCATCATTTGGGTATTTTCTTAGAACAAAATAATTGACAAATGTACTAACCGGAATTCCTATCTCCCACCCGCAATTTTATTTGTGTTGGCACGTTGGGCCAATACGCTACATATGGGCCTCCTTAATGGGCCTCCTTCATGGGCCGGAAGTGCCCACGCGGCCCACCTGCGCTATTCAGTGCTAACAACAGCTTGAAGAAAGAAGAAATTCAGCAAGGAAAAAAACTGAATCCCCTTCCCCCTTCCCCCTTCCCCCACCCCGCCGCCGTTCGCTTGCCGCCGGCAAGGGCCGCGGAAGATGTCGGTTTTAATCGTCACAAGCGTGGGTGACATCGAATTGGATCTCCACACCGACCTGTGCCCCCTCACCACCAAGAACTTCCTCAAGCTCTGCAAGTAAGCACCCGCATCTATCTAGGGCTTGTTCTACGCGTGGCTTCCTTCCGGGTAGTATGGGCAATACGGTTTCTAACTGATTGATTTCGAGCCGGAAAATTGGGTGATGTAGGATAGATAATGGTCTGGTTGCATTTTAGAGTCGCGCATGGTGTGGACTGGTTCAGGATTGCTTCTAGTTGGAGCTGCTGCTAGTGCTAGTGTGTTCTTCTACTTCTCGTGTTATTGAAGTTGCAAAACGTGTTAAGCTACTCACTGCTACTGCTAACGTCTTGTAAGGTGATCAATTGAATTGGGTATAAGAGGATTGGTCTCTGATGTTACTTCGATTCAAGCAGGCAAAGCTCTAGCGCAGTCATAAGGTGCATTAGAGGGTTGCTTTCTGACGCTTATAGTTGTTATTCATATTTCCTATGGCATACTGGGAACTGAATTGAGATCGTGCTCCAGTTCCAGTATGTTTTTAGTGGCATATTTTCCATGCTAAACATGATATAGTATTCCAAATGACAGTGATTGTAAACTTGGCTGCTTTCTTACCACAAAATTATGGACGGCAGGAGTTCATGGATAAGTTTATTATTTATAATTATTATGGTACTAATTATCCTGTCTTATGCTTTGACTTACCAGAATGAAGTATTACAATGGATGTCTGTTTCACAAGGTGGAGAAGGATTTCTTGGCACAATCTGGGGACCCGACTGGAACAGGCACTGGAGGTGATTCTGTGTACAAGTGAGCATTTTTTTTTACTGAGCTTTCAATATATGCATATGCTCAACTTATGCCTTGTTTTTTGGGTTGCTAAGCTCAGAACCATATAATTTGGTCTCCTGTGTCCAATCTTTACTTGAATCTTGGTAATCATTATACATGAATTGTTTCTATAGAGCCTTTTTTAGTAAAAGGAATTTATGGTTTCTTTTTCATATATGGTACTAAAGATTGCTCAGATGCCTTATAATCTATTGTCAGAAATATGTCTGAAAACTGGATCGTATTTCTCCAGGTTCCTTTATGGTGATCAAGCTAGATTTTTTAATGATGAGATCCGTCCGGAATTGAGGCATTCAAAAACTGGCACTGTTGCTATGGCAAGCGCTGGTGAAAATTGCAATGCCTCTCAGGTGCAATACTACAATGCGTACTGAACTATTTTAATTACCAACTCGATCATTCATTTTTGAGGACCTAGTTGCTGTTTTTAACCTTTTTTTATTCATTTCTGATTTTTAGTTCTACATCACCTTGCGGGATGATGTGGATTACCTTGATGATAAGCACACTGTGAGTAGTACCTTATTCCATTGTTGTTGTTTTTCTCCGGCTGGGTGGGAGCTTGATAATTGCTTTACGTGCAATGATTTCATCTATTTGTTCTATCAAACATAGGTGTTTGGGACAGTTGCTGAAGGTCTTGACACATTGACAAAGATAAATGAAGCATATGTTGATGATAAAGGAAGACCATTTAAGGACATAAGGTAAAATACTGCTTCACACCTTTGGTAAACTGCATACTTAGGACATATCTGCCAAAGAATGGGGCTGTTTGGTTTGATGCTCATGAGAGCCGACAATTTGCCACTTTGGCTACTTTGACAAAATTTATGTACTGTTTGGTTTGATGCCAAAATTTTGGTAAGGTTATGTTCTACCTGCCCCAACCGGCCGCCGCCGCCGCCCCCAGTTCATTTTTGGAGCCAAATTTTGTCAAAACTTGGGCTGCCAATTTGGTCTTGGTCTACATGTGCTACACAAACCAAACAAGCCTATTTCTTTTCCAGCATTAATTTACCTCTTTATTTCTGCCTGCTGAACTTTTGCTAAATTCTTAATGGACAGGATCAAACATACATATATCTTGGATGATCCTTTCGATGATCCTCCTCAGCTTGCTGAACTTATTCCTGAAAATTCTCCAATAGGAAAGCCACATGATGAGGTAATTTGGGTGATACCATTGGGTTCATTTCAGTAAGATGACTGACATTCTTCAACCCCCTATAAAAGAGTTTTTGTTTCTCAATGCCATATGATGTCCTCTCAATGTGAATATGTCATGTTCTTTTTCCTGTTGCAAATACACAGGTTGCAGAAGAGCGCTTAGAGGATACCTGGGTCCCTTTAGATGAAACAGTGGATCCTGAACAGCTTGAGGAGATGATCCGCTCTAAAGAAGCACATGCTAATGCAGTGATCCTTGAGAGTGTAAGTCCTGGTGCCAAATCAAAATCAACAGCTTACTCGTTTATACTCTTAGTTACTCATGAGGTGCTTACGACTGATGAAACACCTTTTGTTTATTCAGGTTGGAGACATTCCAGACGCTGAGGTCAAACCACCAGACAATGTCTTGTTTGTTTGTAAACTCAATCCAGTAACACAAGTTAGTATTAGTTCTTAATTATTTGCCTAGTTTTCCGCCCCTTTAGTGTTTCTGGGTAAGTAAATTGGCAACTTTAATCATTTTGCAGGATGAAGATTTATATACAATCTTCTCGCGTTTTGGAACTGTGACATCGTGAGTGCCTTTCTTAACTTCAATTAATGTGTGCATCTCCTCGTTTATGCTCTCCTTAATTTCACATCCTTGCTTTCAGAGCTGAAATAATTCGTGACTACAAGACTGGAGATAGCTTATGCTATGCGTTTATTGGTATGTTTACTCCCTATAAAAATTCTGTGCTATATTGACATGCTGCAGGGAAGCAATGAGTAGAAAAAGCAGTTTTTTTATTTATATAGGGAGTCCTGGTTCCAGTTTGTTCATTGAACAGTTGCATAGGTTTGGCCATTTGGGCCTGCAATATGGTTGATGATGTATGCATGTTTGAGTTCCAAAGGTTGGTAGCTGTGGATTCAATTGCATCATGTAGCTTGCTAAGAAACCGGTAAATGGACACACTGCGTTGTGGACTAGCAGCAGGGTGTCCAAACAGAAGGAGATTAGGAGTCTTTTAGGGAATAGTATTGTATTAAGAAGTCTAGGATTAAAGGAGTCTAATATGTTAGGACTATATATCGTGTTAGGAAATTCCTAAGGGCTGTTCATCCACTACATAAGGATGCTATATATTTCATAATCAATCAAGTATGAAGATATCTATTTTCTCCCAATATTCTCTTCTCCAACCTTTGTCTACCTAACCCCCTACAGCCATGCTGTCTGGCTATCTTCATCAAGGCAGTTATCCCGTTGTGAATCAAGGTTCACACCACATGCATTAACAGGCAACATTGATGTTGCTTGATGCCTAGCGACTGAATGCACCTTAAAAATAATAAACACGAAAAATATTAGCTATTTGGTCACCTTCGAAGTAATGGCTTCTGTTTTAAAAAATAAACTGGGAAGCTCCATTGCACATTTCTTAAAAGCAGAGAAGGTTCTAGATGGCCCAGCTGTTGTCTCAAGGTTCCAGTTTTGGTATAGTAGAAAGTCTACAAGTGTGGTGTACTGATAATATCTTCGAAAGCACTTCTTGTTCCACCTGTATTAATCATCAGAGCCACATCTTGTAATAGAAAATGCTAACAGTTTCTCTTGATGATCGTTTGTCAGAATTTGAGGCAAAGGAGGCTTGTGAACGTGCATATTTCAAGGTCAGTATCCTAGCTGGATTCCTGTATGCTGTATGAATGTGTATTTACACTGTACAATTGTAGTACAGCTACTTCTATCATAATTGGTCTCTAATTTGCTTTCTTCTACTTAGCGTTTGTGTGTTAGCATACTTCGTCAGTTACTCTTCACTGGTGCATGTCCCAATATTGTTAGTACTTCGACAATTCAGTGATGTCTTACACATGTTTACTTAGGCCCTAGAATTCTATTGATTGACTGTATTGCTTTCTTTAGTACTCTCTAGAGAACATTGCTTACTCAATGCTATGCTTGTAGATGGACAATTGTCTGATTGATGACCGGAGGATCCATGTTGATTTTAGTCAAAGTGTTTCAAAACTGTGGGGTCAGTTCAGACAAAGTAAACGAAATGCGAATAAAGGTAAGGCTCCTCACCATATGTTCTTTTTCCGATGATATTATTTTATCGTTGCAACTTCACTTTATGTTTAACCTCAGCTTTCCTTCTTTTAATGGACAATGTATTGTATAGTATATAACAATCATCTGTAGAAAGCTTTCTTAGCCACTGGAAAATGTGAACACTACTGCTGACCTAATTCTAACTCCTAAGGGAAATCACATGATCATTTTTTTCCATTCAAATATATTTTGGTGGAATTGGAACACCATTAATGATGCACCAGTTTCTTTGCAACCAAATACAACAGCATCCAAACTTTGGTATATTCGCTAGAAGAAAACCCTTTGCAGCATGCTGAAGATGTCCAGAGAAAAGCCCCACTAATTGTTCTGTTCAGCAATGAGCCAATGGTCAACAGTTTCTATTAATTGACAAGTGAAGAATACATGAATCTGAGGCCACTATTATTTGCGTTGTCCTGAGCACCCACACAAAAAAAAACTCTTTGCTTAAGCGTGTGTGTTCTTCCAAATCAAATAAGATAATTGTTTTGAATACCAGAGAATATGAGCAATAGACCTGAATGATTGTAGTTGTTTGAGAATACCCCTTGACCAGACTAACCCACCCCTGGAGGCCTGTGGATCTGAGTTCTCATGAAAAAAGAAAAACAACTGTGTAATGTCCATTTTGTTTTAGCAGCTAAGAATTTTGTTATAGTAGCTAGGAAGGAACTTCACTAGCAACATCCCATTTTGTTTCTCTAGCTTAATCACGTAAAGTCCATCAATCTCTTTGGGTTGGCGTATGCAATCTGCTTATGTTGAACTTCGTTTTTACAATTAAATTTTACATGTCTCTTATTTTTTGCTATTAATCATGGAGTAGTGTGTGTGTGTTTTTTGTTTGAGATAGAGATACGGAGTAATATTCAGAAAAGTTGGAATTAGTATTTGTCTCATGTTAGTTGCTTAGTGTTATGAAGATAGATGTAAACCTAATAAGTGGTCAATCATCAAGGCTATCTTGCACTAAAGTAGGAATTGGCATCAGGTCTAATTAGTTAAGACTTCAGAGCTTTTATTGTGTATTCAAAATTTCCACAATGAAATGAAATGTCATCTTAATTTCTTATTCAAGCATCCTGTAGAAACTCTCAAACGAAAACTATATGATACTATTCTTATTGCAGATGGGTGCTTCAAGTGTGGTGCCCCAGATCACCTAGCCCGAGATTGTGATCAAGATGCTGAGCAGAAAAACAAAGGCCCAAATTATGTTCTGAAAGATGAAAACACTCAGCGAGGCGGGAATAACCGTCGAAGGTCATGCTCCATCTCTTCTCTTACACCATTTTTTACAGCATTGTTACATGCTCTGACAATCTACTCTCATGTTGCAGTTACGATTTAGTCTTTGATGATGACGCTGCTGATCAGCAAGATCGCCGGAGTATTGATCGAAAAAAGATTCAAAAAGTAGATGCTCGGAGATCAGAGCTACCACCTCAGGGAGATCGTGATAGGAACAGCCGGGAGAGAACTCATAGTGATGATAAAGCAAGCAGGAAAAGTAAAGAAGATGAATGGAGCCGAGGGGGTAGGAGGCAAGATGACTACCACAATTACAATAGATCTGGTGATCGGAACTCTGGTGGATATGATGATCGTGGCCATAGCACGCACCAGGGCAGGAGCAGAAATAGGGATGATGATGAAGATTATAAACGAAGATCAGGAGTTGGTCGGGATAAGTCTGATGGTGAGCGGCGCCATAGAGATGCTGATGACCGTGAAAAGAGTGATCGCCACGTCAAGAGAGATGAAAGTGGCTACAGGAGAAGCAGTGCAGATACTGATAGACACAGAAGAGAAGGCGTTGGACACCGTGAGACGAGCAAGCACAGGGAAAGAAGGCACCGAGATGATAGATAGGTCATTGTATCACATTCAGTATTGCCTTGCCTGTTTTGCCCTCTACATTGGGTTTGTCTGTTTGTGATGTCGACGGTAATCCAAAGCTGACACCAAAACATACATGTAGCTTAAAATCTTTGGGTGTAGTAGACAGTTTAGAGCTGGCCACTTCGAAGTGCATACCCTTTTTCTATACCCGACAATTGCTGCTGAATTTCATTTCGTGGACTCTGTACCAGCTGGTTGTCTTGAACAGGTGGTATGATATTGATTTCTCTCCCGTATATACCCTACCGATGTTCCGAGTTTTCTTATCCATCAGCTGCAACGAATATTTCTGATCATTTCCGCGTGCGTAGCTGCAAAGAGTATCTGTTGCTTTCATCCTTGAAAAAATAGTACAAAATGACCGTGAAATTTTTCCAAGAAAAAGGTCGGCTACATTGATACATATTTTTGTTTGACAGGATTGATGCATAATTTTTCTTGACAGGATTGATACATGATTTTTTTTCACAGGATTGATACATAATTCTTCTTGAGAGGAGGATACATTTTTTTGGGGCCATTGTTAGGTGTCGGTCGGGCGACTAGAGAGACCTATCAGTCACACTACCAGATCCCATCTAAGTAGATGGATCTAGTATGTCCGATCGTTGCAACACAAAAACCTCGCATGCGACACTATTTTTAATAATATTTACATAACATTGTTGGAACATACCTTCCCATTGTTTAACAAAACTTAGGAAAAACACATGCAACATTTTAAGTAAATCGGCCGGCGGAGTGGAAGACATTCTCTTTTCGTTGGTGGGAGGATTATATATATATTTGGAGCGGGAGGGGAGGATTGATACATAATTAATCTATCAGGCTGCTCCCAATGCTCCAACTTGGACAGGTGCTAAGAATGCCACATAGGCGAAAAACTGATGTGGCAAAACAATTAAGGAGGAGAGAGATAGTTTTGGTGTCTCTAGGAAGAACCGATGCTAAGCGCGCGGACCTATATAAAACACATATGTGGCATCTATGTATTGGGAGTTTAGTTGCTAAACAATTAAATGAAGGAAGCTTAGCTACAAAAAGCTAAGCACCTATGCATTGGGGAGTTTAGTTGCTAAGCCCTCTCATGCATTAAGCACCTGCTCTAAGCACCTATGCATTGGAAGTGGCCTCATGTCACGCCTGGATCTGTAATCTGGCCTTATTCAATTATTACTCGGCCCACATATATGGCCTGCACACAACAAAGTCTGGCCCAACAATATCGAGGCTCACGCGGGAGAGTGTTTGCATTTGCAAAGCAGCACCGCCAGCGCTAGGGGCCGTGGAGCAGGCAAAATAGTCCCATACCGCTCGCTCTCGAGGAGCCGGGCCCAGCCACCCGCTACTTATAGGCCAGTAGCCGCTGCGTCTGAACACAAGTTGCTGCGTGGTGAGCACAAAGCGAACTATTCTTTCGCCTTTTACTAAAGAATGCCGTGTGCACGCCACAATGAGCAGCATACTCTAATTTTTTTGAGGGTGCTTTCCTCTTGAGGAAGTGCCCAACAAATAAAGCTTCAAAATATGCAGGCCTTTTCTCTTGCAAGAAGACTGCGAACGCAATTCTAATTTTTTTCCCAAAAAAGCACTATTTATTTATTTTGTATAGGGCTACTAAATACTAAATAAATTTAAGAAAGAGAGAATTCAGAATAGCTAATGATGTACTCGAAAATTTAATATTTTCGTTTTTTAGGATGGAAAATACAATGTTTTTATTATTTGACAACCATCCAGAGAAGCAAATGCAAGGGGTACACTAATAATTACTCCCTCTGTCCCAAAATATAAGGCCCCTTTGTTTTGTCCTAAGTCAATATATTTTAAGTTTGACCAAGTTTATATTAAAAAATATCAACATCTACACTATCAATAAATACACTATGAAAACATATTTCATGATAAATATAATGACACTAATTTGGTGTTCTGGATGTTGATATTTTTTAATATAAACTTGGTCAAACTTAAAACACATTGACTTAGGACAAAACAAAGAGGTCTTATATTTTGGGACGGAGGGAGTACTAAAACTGAGGGAGTTGTTCTGGGCAAATTGACTGGTGCGCTGGGCCCTCTGGAATCATGCGGTTGCGTGCGCGCGCGCCATGCTTTTCAATCACCGGCGGGCGAGTTCATGTCACGGCGACCTCCCGGCGCAAGTACACGCAGTCTGCGCCGCCGCTGTCTCCCCCCGGGTCCGCTGTCCGCGTCGCCGCCGCGCCCGCGCCCTTTGGCTTCTCGATCGAGCCGTCGCCGTCATCCCGGCGCAAGGCAAAGTCGAAGTTCTGGATGGACGGGACGGCGACATGGGAGGATGGAGGCGGCATATATGTACGTAGAGTAGAGTAGCCACATCTACAGTTATGCGTCCACGTCTTTTTCTTTCATAAACGTCAGACGTTGCCTTCCATGTGGTGATGTGACGTCGATTTTATGCAGGGATGTAGGTTTGCTGCATCTATGCTCAGAAAGAAGATTATGGGACGAGGCTAGCTCTTCTTAGAAGCGAAAAAGGGAAATTTTGAATGAAGCTCAGGTTCTAATTTCTTATACACATCTAGCAATGGCCTAATTTTTAAAATATTTTATCAAGGCTTACAAGTCATTATGAAACTCCCTCGGAAAAGAAGAAGAAGAGTTATTATGAAACTAATCTTGGTGGCACGCATTTTTCGTAAACAAATAGGAAGAAAATCATTTCCAATCACAGAAATGGGCAGCTATGATGTGCCGGGCTGCCGGCCGTACGCCGGAAAGGTGTGGTAGTACTGTCAACATAAGCTTGTTCTTTGCTCCTAAAAAAGAGAGGCTAGCTCGTTGCCTTTGTTGAAACCATTTTCGTCTGGACTAATTTTTTAGCTTGCAGTTCCTTTTCAGTATCCCCATTGTCAACCCAAGAAAATCAACAGCAAATCCATCATAATGAAAACATGTGTGGATCAAAACCAGGCCACAGGTCTCGTTCGTTCCAGTGCACCATCAACCAGAAGAACATGATCATATCCAGATTGCATCATCTCATAAGGAAGCCATCGAACTGCTTAATTATCACGCTCCAAGATCTCATTTTCTCTTCTTGACTCCCTTGGTACTATCGACCAGCTAGGATATTGATAGATATCTGTAGGTACAACCTTGTAATAGCCAACTGTTGAGAATGGAAGGCATATATGCAATGGTGAGGTGTGAAACGTCCGGTGTGAAACGTCCGGTGTGGACGGTGATCTTGTCAAGCCTTAATATTGGTTGGAGCAATGGATGTGTACAGCTACCAACAACAAGCCCTTCAGTGTTTGAGCAGTTGCAGATCGAGGACGACATGGCCATAGGTACCATTCCTCGTTTCTTTTATTTCAGGGACAAGAAAGGATGAAATAATGTAACTGTAATTTCCTTGCTTGAAATGGACATGGCAACATGCATGGAATGGAATATATTCAAAGAAAACATGCATGGAGCTTCTGATGTAAGGTGGCGGTGAGTAGACCAAGTGGATAAAAGTGTGTATTGACGTTGGAAAGAGCGCATGAAATTAATGTGGCCGTCAAATGACAGTATATATGACACTGTCCCCTTGAAGGAGAACGCAAAGATTATTAAACGAGACAGGAAAAAGGGCGTCCAAGTAAGGTTTTTTTTTAACAATGTGTTGTTGTTTACTTCTGAACCCTGTTTCGTTCAAATTAATTTGTTTCATCTAAATCTAGCAAAATGCGAAAAATTTACCATCTGAGCTCGTTTAACACTTCAGCTCGTACCCATCCTGCTCGATCGGTTTCCTTTCATGGACGACGTACTTTCAGTCAAGGGACAGACTATAAAGTAGATTAAGGTTTTGATTTGGAAACACTTACTAGTCCATTACATTTATAAGATTAGTCTAACCTAGATATTTTTCCGAAGACAATTGCTCCGGTGCAGTGATCGATGATATGCTTACGCGTTCGATCCTGCAGTGCTATGATGTGATGGCCGTGCTGTTGCACAGCTAGCTCTAGCGGTTGTTTGTAGTGCAATGAGACGGTTGTTGCAGTTGCAGATCACAGGGTGGGCACACACACAACAACCGTCGACATAAATGACGATGCAAGTACAATTATTACTTGCAAATGTTGGCTGTAACCGTTAACTACCGAGCTTAATGCTGCATCAAGACTCACCTTTACCAATCTACAGGTATCGCCCTCGCTGGTCAGCCTCGTTTCGTTTGGTTGGGCGACCCGACGCGGCCCGCCGCACGTGTGTGGTTCCAGTCCAAGATCTTTCTTCCTAAAGGAGGGCTAGTCAGGGACACAAAATGATCATGTTTGGAACGCAAGAACTTCATAAAAATCTGATATGCACCTGTTCATTTACGATAGGGATCCGGGAAATTCCATATTGAAAAGTAGTTTTCTTTTTCCGACTACAAGAAAGACATGTGTGCACGCCTCACAATACAAAGGGACACTACATATATATACTCACATGAGCGCACTTTCTTCACATGTTAGAATTGACGAAGACCGGGAGTAAATTTACACCCTCCATAAACTCCACCACCTCATGAAAAGTCTTTTTTTAATAAAATAAAATATTTTTTAATCTCTATATCTTAAAATACACACAGTCTATAATTTATTATAATATCAATATAAACGAGTGACAAGCTAAAAGACATAATATGCCACGAGAAAATTAATTATTATACTTTGTTCACTGTGTACGAGAGGTGGTTCTCAGCATCATTTATTTGATCACTTTGGATGAAGCGAAAGGTCATGGTGATGATATGATGACCTAATCATTGATTGCTATACGTCCTTATTTGGGTTTGTACGTGACCAGGGGTCCATACTGATTTTTTACTACCGATCGACTACGCTTTCGCCTTAGTCTCTTTCACAACTCCTTTGTGGTTGCAAATTTAGCTCTGCTCTTGACAGGAAAATTCGTCTCTTTGCTCAATTCTATCTTGTCCAATTCGATCGAGATATACATATGTCATCCTATATATGTATGTGAAACTTCCTTGAAAAATCTGGTCGAACACAGGACGGACCGAGATAGGCTGATGTAAATGAAGTCGTATTGGTTTGCATGTGTGAGTTTGTGAAAGATATATTTTCTTCTTTTCTGCGAGGGAGATATGTCGGACATATTTATGCAAAGATTTTGTAAAAAGAAGCTTTCAATAAGCACAATTAATCTCTCTTTATTCCAGATACAATGTGTATTTATACCTCTACATGCCTGCTTGTTTGAAGTAAAGAATGTGCTATTTGTGGTAAGACATATTGTGTGTTAGACACGTCACCCATTTATAGGGAATGTATGAGAAGATGTTACACACGAAGAATCATTGAACAAGAAAAATGCGCCTATTTGAGGTGTATGAATTAATGTGATCAAAGGGGTACATTATCAGTATACGTACTCTCGTGAAGAGCTTCACAAGAGTGAGAAGAAAAATACATCATACATGTCTCATATATTAGATGCAGTAGCTTATACTATTTTATCGTTTTAAGTATGCTTATATGCTATGTCTAAGGTGCTCCAATAGAGGCACAAGAAAAAATTATAAATGAATTTATAGTTTTTAGCATATTTTTAAAATACCTTCGTACTTACATAGAGAAAGAAGTATATCAAAAAAATATAAATATCATCTAAAAAGTAGTATATATACTACCTAGTTAGTGTTATATACTCCTGTACTATAGGTACATACTTTCCGTTGCGCTAGATTCTTCATATAACGAGTGAATCGGCATGTCAGTGTAACTACACCCGATTGTAAAATAATATATATATATATAGCATTAATTGACAAAAACAAATAATTCTAAAGTCATGATGCATCACATATACCTCGTATCATCATCGATGGGGTTGGAATAAAATACAGATACAAAAAAGTTATAAAAAAACTCTTTCGAAAAAATGAAGATATAAAAGATATATCAGATATAGATGTGCTAGACACATTACAACCATTGTTCTTGGCCAATAATCTTTGACATCAAAATATCTATACTTCATTAAATCAGGAGGAAGAAACTTCTATTCGAAAGTAAAACTCACGGAAAAAGAAGCACTACATTAATAAATACTACCATGATCAGTCTATTTTGCAAAACATTAAATTTTTATCATACATCCACAGGTTTAGTTAACCTATTTCTAACAAAAGAAATTGTGTAATGGCGAGATTGATTAACCAAAAGTAATCAAGCTTTTGTCAACTATTTCTTTCTTCGAGATGGACCTTGCCATGTGTGTACGAGGGAGAAGAAGAGACCAAATTAACCATCGAAACAAAGAAGAAGAAAATGCTCCTAGCCATTTGGCGCCCTCTCTCTCTCTCTCTCTCTCTCTGTGTCCTCTTTTTGTGAAGCCATCCACGTTTTCCCTTCTCCTTAACTGCTTCTCTCCTTCCTCCCTCCCTGCCTCCTCTCCCCGTCCGTCTTTCACTCTCCTTCTTCCATCACAGAGTGGTTGCACAAAGACAAACAAACTTCCAGGAGCAGGAGCCCACAGAGAAAGGGAGGGCCGAATCCACCAACCGGAGCCTGATCCACCGGTGGGGGAGGCCAAGAACCGAGAAAGACTGGATTTTGGTCCCGTTTTGGTGGTGTTCCGTGGGGTTTAGGGGACGGGCGGAGCGGTGGGGCGATGGATGTGGAGGGTGGTGTGCAGGTGCAGCCCAGGAGGAGTTCTTGGGTAATTAACTAAGCTTGGTTCCTTGAGAGTTCTTGGTTGTTTTCTCTATGAGTTTTGAGCGTGTGTGTGTATCCAGTTTTGTTGCTTTGGTGCATTTTTCTTGGAGAAAAAGGCGTTGGCTTGGTTGGTTAGGTGTTGATTTTGTAATGTAACTGCAGATTCTTGCGTATACTTGGAGGTCCTTTGGTGTGGTCTTGAATTCTTCTGTGTTGAATATGGCTGCTTTGATGCATTTCTTTGATAAAAGAGTGAATTAGTATGGAATTCTGTGCTAGAATTTTGTTGAATTCTCTTCCGAAGTATATTCGTTCAAGAAAAGTATATTCTGCAGTCTTGAAGATTTGGTGTGCTTGGTCCAAACTTAGGGAGAAATCTTAGAGGTTTAGTCTGTAGCATGCCATTTGTTTCACTTCTAAATTTTGATCATAAATTTGCCTGCGTGTTACTAGGCTGGGGATTCTCTGAATGTTTCGACTTTCCACTGGTTTACTTGTAGAATGATGTGACTAGGACTAAATATGAATTTGAGGAAAGTTGCGGTAATTAGTTCACCATTATCCTGGATATCTGGAATCCATGACTAGGAATTCAGAGATGAAATGGTGCCAAAGATTCTACGTCAAGCACTTTGTGTTGCTTTTGGGTCAACCTGTTTATGTTTGCTGTCCTGTCCATTTCTTGGAAGTATATGTTTGCTTACGACAACCACCGGTTTGTCAGTTAGATCACTTTGATGGTCAAAATGGACATTTTTTGGAATTTAGTTCGGACTTTATGTTTGCCATGAATTACTTTTCTGTTTGCCGTGAAAGCTATGTTGCTATATTTGAACTTTCTCTTTCTGGGTTAACAAATCATGCCTAACTGTTTAAATTGTTTGTGCAGGGATGGGAAAAAGGTACACTTTTACTGGCATATCAGAGCTTTGGAGTTGTCTACGGTGACCTCTGCATATCACCTGTTTATGTGTACAAGAACACTTTCTCTGGAAAGCTGCGTCTCCATGAGGAAGACGAAGAGATCCTTGGAGTGCTATCTCTAGTCTTCTGGAGCCTTACTCTCATACCACTCCTCAAGTACATCATACTTGTCCTAGGAGCAGATGACAATGGAGAAGGTGATTTTATTTCAAAGTTTTATTTATACGCGTGTTCTTCGTCGGGTTACTTGTTTGAATGTACAGTAAGTGCTAATATCCCACTTTGTTGTCAAAATGTGCAATGCAGGTGGAACATTTGCTTTGTACTCGTTGATGTGTAGGCGCTCCAGGATGGGCCTTCTGAACAACATCCATGCCAGCCATGGCTCTGTATCAGCATACAACCAGGAGGAGCCCTGTAAGGAGTCAAGGAATAGTTTGCTCATCAAGGGATTCTTTGAGAAGCATTACTCGCTTCGCGTACTGCTGCTTCTGTTCGTTCTGATGGGTACTAGTATGGTTATCGGGGACGGCGTCTTGACACCAACAATGTCAGGTGATGAACCTTGGTTTATTTGTATTCACTGAAATGTTCTTTGCCTGAAACTGTCCTTTACAGAAGTTCTATGCTCCAAGGCATTAGTATGCTGCTTAGTTAAATTCTGCGAGAGCCTTTTGTGTGCGATTGTACATAGAGTAAGGAACACTTTGGGAACATTTGAACTGCTTAAGCTCATCATATCTTCCTGGTGACTGATAAGGTGACATGTTTTCTCTGCAGTATTGTCAGCAGTTTCTGGCCTCAGAATTAAGTTCCCAGAACTACATGAAAGTAAGCAGCTGTTTCATTGACTTTGTTCATAAAGTTTAGTCTTCTTAGCAGCACATGACAGCTACTCATTTTCAGTTTTTCTTGTTAATGTTCATTTGCCATTGCACCACAATCTACAATTAAACGATTCTCGTCGCGCTTGTTCATGCAGATTACACTGTGCTCATTGCTTGTGTTGTTTTAGTCGGGCTTTTCGCGTTGCAGCACTACGGAACACATCGTGTCGGATTCCTATTTGCTCCAATTTTGATTTCCTGGCTCGCTTGCATTGGTGGGATTGGCATATACAACATTTTGAAGTGGAACCCTAGGGTTATCCGTGCTCTGTCCCCGTATTACATATACAACTTCTTCCGGAAGGCTGGTAAGGATGGCTGGAGCTCACTAGGAGGAATTGTTCTTTGCATTACAGGTTCACATCTTTAACCTTTTGTCTTGACTAATAACTTCTTTAACTGTAGTAGGCTGAATTACAGCTATAGATTTTCAGGTGCTGAAGCAATGTTTGCTGATCTCGGGCATTTCTCGAAGCTCTCACTGAGGGTAAATTTCCTCTCTTTTAATGATGATTGTGCAGTTTTATTAGCTGATGTGGCATACTCCCATTAATAGCTATGAAACCATCTTTACTGTGATTTTTTTTATTGCTTTGCCATGGCAGCTTGGATTCACAATAGTTGTGTATCCTTGCTTAGTTCTGGCTTACATGGGTGAGGCTGCCTATCTATCGAAACATAGGGAGGATCTCCAGAGTAGCTTTTATAAAGCTCTTCCAGGTGAGGTCACGATGTTTTCACAGATTGATTGAAGCTTTCCATTCATTTGGTTATCACTATTCTTTCCAAAAACATGTATATTGCCATTTGATATTTTTGGTTACTTGAGAGTTGTGATATGTCCATTTAGAATTGGATTCTTCTTTACATTTAGTCTATACTAGTTCTGGCCCCTTGCCATATGTCGGAAGAACTACCATCGAAGCATGTACATTTAAGAAAAAAAAGTGTTTCGTCTTATATTTATTAGAGTTTACCTAGCATACCGGGCGAATTTTAGTTTGATGTGTTTTCCACAATTTTTGTTTGAATTACATATGTTGTCTGTAAATTTCATTTGAAATTTGAGTGTTTACAAATTTAGATTCTTATTTTCATTTAGTATATGCTACTTTTGACGCGTTGCCATATGCCACAAGAACTATTGCTAAAGCATGCCTATTTACAAAAAAAAAGTATACAATTTTCATTTTATATTCCTTATGTTGTACTCGACATACTTGGCAAATTTAAATTTGATGTATTTCCAACAATTTCTGTTCAAATTTGGTCTACTATCTTTAAATTTTGTTTGAGTTTTGTGTGTTTCCTTAAAATTTAGTTCATTACTACAATTTCATTTGAATTCAAATTTCCTCGTTGATTACCAAGCCATGATTTCTTGTTATCGCGGTATTCAAAATTCTGCCTCCCTGCAATAGTGAAAAACAACTCCCTAAAAGCTAATTTTCTTTAGCGCATGTGCAAAGATACAGTCAGTTCATGACTAGTGTACCCCCTTCATGTCATCTAGAGTCAACAAAAAGACAGTTTATATAATGGTTGTCTCTTATATTGTCCTACATTAAGAGTCAAAACCAAGAGACAGTAACGTACAAATGTATTAAGACCGACTCTAGAACTTTGACTTTTCATAAAATCAGCTTTATTCTCTCTCCTCCTCTTCGCTCGTTTGTATCAGCAATAAATCACAGTTATGTCACCGCTTTGTGCATGACATTACACCATGTGTAGAGGATGTCTCTATTCCAAGTTCTAACCACCCTTCCCCGGGCCAAATTTCATTTTTAGCCCATTCTTTCTTCCATTAATGGTGTCATGGAATTAGCTGCACATTACTCTTGTATAAAAAATTATACAAGAATGTGGATCTTTTAACGCAAATGGACATTTACTAGACTCTAGAATCCTTAATTAAATACAACTTCCCCTAGAATCCTTAATTAAATACAACTTCCCCATATTTTACAAAAAGGGACCTCCATACAATTAGAGATCAATCCTGTCTTTGGAAGCATCCAAACAAATGAACGAATTGATTGATGATGTTGGGGATGAAGTGTGTGCCGGTCTAACTATCATCATGAAACATAGTGAGATGCTGCCCGAATTTGGCGTGGCCATCTCAGCTCACACTAGAGGCCAAAGATTGAAGCTGGCATAGTTATGTCTCATCGATTGCGACACTAGGGCTTTGTCGGGGCCACATTTTACAAAAGTACATTCATAAATTTTAAATGCATTCATGTCCTTGGAGCATCCAAAGATAGGTGTGAATCGAGTAAGATAATGTTGTTGAAATGCACCGATTGCTAGTCGCTGAGACCATCATGGTGAAATGTACTTGGGCTTTTGGCATCAGGCCAATCAACAACTACTCTTGTGCTTTCCTATGAGGAAATCGACAATATGTGTTGCCTTCTGTCCCAAGTCTAGGAGATTTGGATTAAAGGAAGCAGATACCCAAGAGGGACCCATTGCTACCGCCTTTTTACATTGCCCAAGGAAGGGAGGCAATGCTGACAAGACCCATCCATGCGCCAGTACGGGGTAGCATATCACCATGTCCAAACAACATGTCGAGGGTGCTTCTGTCTCAGAAGGTTCCACCATGGAGGGAAATAAGATAGGAGCACAAGAAAAGGAGGATGTTTGGTTTTAGTGTTGGTTCTAGTTTCCGAAACAAGGTCTTTATTTAGTTAGAGCTTGTATGTTAGAAGAAAACGTTTGTGTCATGCCAAAATTGAAAGAAGAGGCCCAAATGTTGCATATTCTGATGGCAAACACCAACCAACTTTGTGTGGCATGGTAATTTTTCAATGTTCTTACACTCTTAATAGCTAGCCATCGAGACATGAACCATGTTATCCGAGGAGATGAAATGCTTTGGTATGTTCATCAATATCACACGCCATTATGTATTAGAGTTCAAACAAGATTTCTCGTGTATAACTGGTGGGAGTATGTATAGTTACCATGAAAGCAGTATGTCCAAGTTGTGAGATGGGATCATGGTGCACACTATGACACTTTTCCTCTTGATTCTCAAAGGAAATATGTATCATGAACTATGAGTCAACTCAAGTGGGTGGATTCGACAAATTGAGACTATAAACGATCCAATGTGAACAATGGTTTGCCAAAAATATTATTGGAGTGACCATAAATATTTTCTAAAAGAAATGACTTCTTAAATCCATCAAGACATGAACACAAAGCCTCTCCCAAGAAATTATTTTCACAATAGTTGTTGTTGGTGTCCTTTGAGGACAAACTAACTAGAAACATCCTTTAGGCATTCGCAACAAATAAAATGTTCCCGGGTCCTTCAGTAGTTGACCAAAACATACCAAAGCGACACTAATATGACCTAATGCTAACATACTTCCCTACGAAGCATATCAAGAACCCCCTAGTGCTTTAATGTGTATTAGTTACGCTATATTAACAATCATAGCGAAAGAATACAAGTGGGTGCATTCGACAAATTGAGACTATAAATGATCCAATGTGAACACTGGTTTGCCAAAAATATTATTGGAGTGACCATAAATTTGTTTCAAAAGAAATGACTTCTTAAACCCGTCAAGACATAAACACAAAGCCTCTCCTGAGAAATTATTTTCACAACCGTTGCTTTTGGTGTCCTTTGAGGACAAACTAGCTAGATACATCCTTTAGGCATTCGCAACAAATACAATGTTTCCGGGTCCTTCGGTAGTTGACCGAAACATACCAAAGCGACATTGATATGACCTAAAGCGAACATACTTCCCTACTAAGCATATCAAGAACCCTACTGCTTTAATGTGTATTAGTTACGCTATATTAACAATTATAGAGAAAGAATACCAATTTAACATAGTTGTAGAGCCACATGGAAGATGTGGGGTCAATTGGCCCCTCAACATGCAGTAATACAAAAACATCCAATGCAAGTGGGAGTTACTTGAAAAACAAATAAAAACATTGCAGAGTTTATAAGAGAATTTACAATGTAGGAATAGGTCATCACATATTTGAGCCTACGGGGTTGAATTCCTTGTTCTGCCACTCATTGCACCCTCCAGAAGAGCATCTGTAAATAGATTGACAAGGATCATTCATGTAATTAGCTTGCATGGATCCCTAAATTTTAGTTGCATGCCTCAAAACTGCATCGTTACAAAATCTTGATTCCCAAGCGAAGTCTTCGAGCCATTTCGTCAGGTAGTGTGAAATCGAATATGCTCACGACTCAATTTCTTGTATCCATTACATAGTATTGCATGCTGGAGTTTAAAATAGAGTGAAGTGCACCATTAATCCTAAAACTATAAGCGTCTGGACAGTTTGGTCACAAAACTAAAAACATCACAATTTGGTCTCTAAAATGGTTTAAGTGACTCACTTTGGTAAAAAAAAACACACAGCGTGGCAATTTAGTGCCACCGTGGCTCAGACGTGGCACAAACAAATCAAAACCCCCCTCAAAAGGTGAGTAACCTAGGGTTCAATCCATTCAACGGACATGATTAATTCTTTTAGGATAATGACAGGAAATAAAAGAAGCAAGAAATAAATGTAAAAAAAATTAGAAAAAATTCTGGCAGCCCCCTGTCCCTTTCATCCTCATCCCCATTGGGGCCCCCGCCACTGCTCCCTTGGAGCTGCCGCCGCCCGTGGGCGGAGAGGAGCATGAGGTGGCGGTGCACGCGTGTGGCGGCGACGGCAGGGGCGGGGCGGAGGGGGAGGTGCGGGTGAGCATCGACGGGGAGGAGGTGGCAGGGGTGCGGATTCCGGGGCAACCACGCGGCCGTACTGGCGGACGGGGAGGTGGTCGACGTCATGTGGGACGTGCACGACTGGTGGTTTGGCCGCGGCGGTGCTGGGGCGCAGTTCATGGTGCGGGCGAGGGCCGAGAAGGAGGGGAGGCCCGCTGGTCCATTCCCCCTCATACCAGAGGAGCCGCTGCCGCGTAGATGATGGCACCAGACGATGCAGGCATCTTCTGGCTCAAGAAGCGGGGCCTCATGCCAGGCCTCACCTTCTCCAACGAGCTCACCTCCCGTGATGAGGGCTTGCACTGCGACTTCGCATGCCTCCTCTACGACATCCTCCGAAGCAAGCTCGACAAGTCCCGCGTTCGCGAGATCGTCGCCGACGCCGTCGACATCGAGAGGGAGTTCGTCTGCGACTTCTGATCCAATCAAAGTCTTCTTTCTTTCCTAGGGTTGCCGGTAGCTTCTTGGCTCGTCGTGGTCACGTGCTCTTTGCCCTGAGAATCTCTTAGTCCTAGTAGTAGTAATATATGTGCTGGGTGCTCAATAATGTTTCTATCGCTGTTTCTTGTTCGTGATGTAATGTAATGAATCAAGTTATTATTTCCCGATACATGATTTGCCCCCGTGTGCGGCCTGCACGCGTCGTGTTCGACGAAATGTCCGTGTAAACGCATGCCAATCTATGGGTGCGGCCAGGGCGTTTGACGAAATGCTCATGCCAATCCACGAGCACGCGGGGAGGAGAGAGAGGAGGTGCAGGGAAGAAGAAGAGGGATTGCCACGTTTGAGCCCCACGTGCCACGTCTGAGCCACTGTGGCACTAAATTGTCACGCTGTGTGTTTTTTGACCAAAGTGAGTCACTTAAACCATTTTAGGGACCAAAGTGTGACGTTTTTTAGTTTTGTGACCAAACTGTCCAGATGCTTATAGTTTTAGGACTAATGGTGCACTTCACTCTTTAAAATATGTAATATGAGACAAGTATTAAGCTGTATTGCTAATAGTATCAACCTATCAATCAAGAGTAATCATAGGTGATTGGCAACAAGGTTAGCAATTCACAAGGAAAGAAAAAGTGAGGTTCACAAGAACATCGTTTGGTAGTGCTTTGATCAAGTTCTCAGGGCTTGTATGTGATGTGCAAAACCTAGATGATCATGCATTCCATCTACCTCGCTAGAGTTCAAATGACACAATTCATATGTCGTAGGTGATGCAATTGAAATTTCTCAATATCTTTGCTAAAAAGGGAGGAATCTCTCGTGAAAAAAAATGAAGAAATATGCTCGGTTATATTAGGCATGAGGGTGCATTATTTCGATGTACTAGATCATTAATTTATTTCTTATAATCAGTGTGTAAATCTCTAATTGTTTCATATTTTATTTCTTCTTATAATTACTTATACAATTTCTAGTGAGCCTGCTTTTACTGTGCAATATGTGTATATGTTTATCTATTATGAGTACTTTCTCGATCTGAATGCATATGCACCATAGTCAGAGGTTTAATAAACATATGAAAATACCTTGTATGTATATTTTGGGAAGGAATGTGAAACTGCGGACTATGGTCCAAAACTATGTCCATTTCTGAGGTATGCAATAAAAACAAGTGAGGAGACTAATATATATAGTAATTGTAAGTGTACATAAATATCTTTTCACAGCACAGAATTAAACCTATTTTTGGCTCAAATTTTGTAAGTGCATGCATCGTCCCACAATGCACGTCTAGGAAAAAAATTTAACATCATTTCAAAAGTTAGATGTTTAATTTTACCGAAGAGCATATGCGCCCACGCCGCCCAGGATCATCTATTTATTTTCCTCCGTTATGAGTGCGTATTTTCTTGATTTAACCCAAGCATGTTTCCTATATACAAAATTCACATCAGTTCGTGGCTTTTACCATTTCAGACCGTGTGTTTTGGCCAGTTTTGATCATTGCGACACTAGCCACAGCTGTTGGGAGCCAAGCCATCATCTCAGCTACATTCTCCATCATAAGCCAGTGCAGGGCGTTGGGGTGCTTCCCGCGCATAAAGGTCGTCCACACTTCCAGCCATGTCCATGGTCAGATCTACATACCGGAGGTCAACTGGACTCTCATGTCCCTCTGCCTCTTCGTCACAATTGGATTCAGAGACACCGAAATGATTGGAAACGCCTATGGTATATGATTATCAGCTATTCTTCGCGTTTTAACTCCGCTTAGAACACAGGAAAAAAATTTCACGCTCATATGAAAAATAAAGAAACTGATTCGCGTGAAATTCATGAATTATATTTCCATGTCTGTTTGTTTCAGGCCTTGCTGTGATCCTGGTGATGTTTGTGACGACATGCCTCATGTTCCTCGTCATCACGACGGTGTGGAACCGCTCTCTTGTGTGGGCGGCGCTCTTCACCGTCGGCTTCGGATCCATGGAGCTCCTCTACCTCTCCGCCTGCCTCGCCAAGGTCCCCCATGGCGGCTGGCTCCCCCTCCTCCTCTCGCTCATCACGCTGCTGATCATGTCCACGTGGCACTACGGCACGGCGAAGAAGCAGGAGTACGAGCTGCAGAACAAGGTGTGCCTGGACAACTTCCTCGGCCTGAGCTCCGGCATCGGCCTCGTCCGCGTCCCCGGCGTCGGCTTCGTCTACTCCAACACCGTCAACGGAGTGCCCCCCATGTTCGCGCACTTCGTCACCAACTTCCCGGCTTTCCACCGGGTGCTCGTCTTCGTGTCGCTGCAGACGCTCACCGTGCCCAAGGTGCCGCCGGAGGAGCGGTTCCTGGTGGGGAGGATCGGCCGCCCGGAGCACCGCCTGTTCCGGTGCATCGTCCGGTACGGGTACAAGGAGGGGAGGTGGGACCACTTCAACTTCGAGAATCAGCTGTTGGTGAAGATCGTCGAGTTCCTCCGGCAGCAGGACGACCACCCCGAGCTGTCCAGCTCCGGCGAGATGTCCGTCATCCCCGCGGCGCCCAGCCAGGCCGTCGTGGACGCGCTGATGTCGATGAGCTCCGGCGAGATCATCGACTACGCCGCCTCCGCCGGCGCCGGCGGCACCAAGAAGGTGCGGTTCGAGGAGCTGCCGGTGCCGGCGGCGGCGTGGGCGAAGGAAGAGACCAGGTCGGAGGTAAAGGAGCTGCTGGAGGAGCGGGAGGCCGGCGTGTCGTACATGATCGGGCACACCTGCGTGTTCGCCCATGACTCGTCGTCGGCGGTCAAGAAGTTCGCCATCAACGTCGTGTACGGGTTCCTCCGGCGCAACTCGCGGAGGCCCGCCGTCGTCCTCGGCATCCCGCACACCTCCCTCATCGAGGTGGGCATGGCGTACAGGGTATGAGTCTCGCTAGCTGCAGCTTATATGAAGAAAGGTATAGATATTGGTTTAGGAATTTCGCCACATCTCCCCCCCCCCGTGGGGGTTTATAACTTACACGTCAAGCTGATCAACAATATCTGTTACAGATTGTTGAGATTCTAACTAATTCTATACAGTCACGTTACAACAAACTTATCTCCTATTTCAACAGCCTCCCTCAATCACAACCGATATCATCCAAGATTGAGATTATGCCGAATGAGTACTAATGGCCGAGCTCCAATCGGCTTTATAAGTTCATCAGCAACTTGATCTTGTGAGTGTACAAACCTGATTTCCATGGACAAAGTGAAAACCGACTTAAATATGTTCTGTGCGTGCATGAAAAATAGAAGTTGTTGAGAGATATGTCGGCCCAAGATTGTCACACCACAAAACCGGCACTCACCTAGCAAGGATTGAACCCAAATAACTTCTGCTATGATGTTAGCTAAAGCCTTATACTCAGATTATGTGCTCAACCAAGACATTGTAGCTTGTTTTCTTGAGCTCCATGAGATGAGGTTTGAATCAAAGAACACAGCAAACTTACAGGTCGATCGCCGGTCATCAGGGTTGCCTGCCCAATCCAAATCAGAGACGGCACTAACGAGAGAACAACTTGGCTTTCTAATATCCAAGCCGACTGACAGGTGACAGCGTGTACTTAAGATATCTCAATATCTCTTTTGCAGCATTCATATGATCTGTAGTAGGTGATCTAAGTACCGGCATACCCAATTAACTGAGTATGATATATCGGGTCAAGTGAGTATCAAATGTTGCAGCGCACCTACGATACTCCGATATCTCGTGGCTTCAGTAGGTAGTAACGCTTCAGCTCCTGTCTTAGCTATACCGCAAGAGACATAGGTGTAGTGGCAGGTTTACATGCCCTCATGCCCATGCGATCCAATAAGCCTGAGGAGTACTTGGACTGCAATAGTGTAGATTTTTACGAACCTCAATGCCCAAGAAGTAGTGAAGCTTCCCAAGGTCCTTTAGAGCAAACTCATCTTGTAGTTGTTGAATAAGTTTAGTGACTACATGCGGTGAGGAGCTAGCCACAACTATATCATCAACATATATAAGCATATAGATGATTACACCATTCTTGTTGAAAATTAAAAGAGATGTAACGGCTCTTGATGGACTGAAACCCAACTGCTGAAGTTTAGAACTTAGCTTACCATACCATGCACTCGGTGCTTGTTTTAGTCCAAATAGAGCCTTATCCAATTTGCAGATGTGCCGAGAGGAAATTGTTTGCTCTCATACCCTAGTGGCTGCTTCATATAAATATCCTCCTCTAGAATGCCATGAAGAAACACATTCTAAACTTCCAACTAATGCAAACTCCATCTCCTTGAAATGGCAACGGAGAGAATAAGGGAATAACTACTGGTTTGACAACTGAACTAAACGTGTCTTCATAATCTACCACATCTTTGCTTGAAACCTTTTGCCACAAGACGTGCCTTATACCGATCAATGACCCGTAAAAGCCTTTGCGTTTGAGCTTAAATACCTATTTGCAGTTGATGAGATCGATACCTTGGTGATACGGCACGAGATGCCAAGTATTATTCCGTTGTAATGTTGAGTACTCTTCATCCATTGCAGGCTTGTAATGTGTATCATGAATAGCTTGCAAATAATTATTTCGCTCGGTGATGAGAATACCTGCATACCTGACCGTACCATCAATGAACTCGTTGGGGCAATGGATGCCATTTTGTAGCCTTGTATGCATGCGATGTTGAACAGGCTAAGCCCTTGTGCGTATGGAATGCTGAGTAGGCTGATGTTGCACCACACCATCATCAGTCGGAGCCGCAGAAGATTCAGGGCAGTACCAGAGTCAGAAGCTGCCGAGCCATCTGGTGAGGGCGCCGTGGCTCCATTTGAACCATGCACGTCTGACGAGACAGCTGGCGAGGAAGTCGCCACCCCATCTGAGCCATGCATGCCGTGCACATTCGAGCCATGCAAATTGTCGTCCCCTGTATTGGGCGATCCAATACTGGCCTCCTGTGCACCACCATCATTTGCACCCTGGGCACTAGGTTGTTCATTAGCAACATATGGGATTCTGTTATTATCATCCCTAATGACCATAGGACCAAGAGACAAAACAAGAATCAAAACGGATTCGGATGTATATGGAGATGTAGTATTGTTAATGACATAGGAGAAAGGAAAATCCTCTCATCAAACACTACATCACGAGATATATAGATACGACCTGTAGGTGGATGGAGACACCAATAACCCTTATGCATATCGCTATAGCCAATGAACACGCATTGTTTGGACCAAAATTCCAATTTGCTTTTGTTATAAGGGCGAAGATGTGGCCAACAAGCACAACTGAAAACTTTGAGAAGGGAATAGTCGGGTTTGGTTCCAAGAAGCTTCTCGAGAGGTGTAATCAAGTTGATGACTCTAGTTGGTATTCTATTGATGAGATAGCTAGCTGTTTGGGAAGTGGTGTCCTAGAATTTTAAGGCATAGAGGACTGGGCAAGAAGAGACAATCCTACTTCGCTAATATGACAATGTTTACATTCGACGAAACAATTTTGTTGGTGGTTATAGGGACAAGATACATGATGGGAAATCCCTATGTGGTAGAAGAAGTTGTGCAACTTTTGATACTCACCACCCCAATTGGTTTGCATGCAAATAATCCTTTTGTTAAGCAACCGCTCAGTGTAATTTTGGAACTGCATGAAAACATTTCAAAAAATAGATCCAAGTAAATTTATTATAATCATCAATGAAACTAACGTGGTACTTATATCCTCCAACCGAGGTAATAGCTGGGCCCCAAACATCGGGAAAACAAGTTACAAAGGAGATGATGAAACACGACTCGATGAAGTATATGGTAATTGGTGGCTCTTGGCCTGTTGACAAGCATCACAGACTAAACCATTATTGGAACTACTGACACACAGAAAATTACTAGATTGAACAACTTGTTGCACAACTTTGAGACGTTGGATGACCTAGACGAAGATGCTATAGTTCTTAAGTTGGGGTGGTTACTAAGAAGATTTTCTTGGATGATGATGATATGCTGGAACAAAGTGGATATAGACCACTTCTATTGGTGTCTTACATGATGACCTTCCTCATGACCTAATCCTTAACAAGGAAAAAATCAAGATGGTATTCCAGAACAATATTATTATCTCATGTCAAGCGATGAGCGAAAATAAGGTTCTTTGTGGTTTTAGGAACATGAAGCACAACTTTCAAGACTAATGGTCTAATAGGGGTTTTATTTCAATTTCACCAACATGTGCAATAAACATACCTGAGCCGTTGGCGGCCTGAACCTGATCACGTCTCTGGTACTTGTCGTGTGTTGTGAGGCAATCTAGCTCATGGGTGATGTGGTCCGTGGGCCGTGGCGCCTGTGTCGGTGTACCATGACAGATCAAAGGGGTAGCCGCCGAAAGATGCAGCCGACACCGAGCAAGGTTCTTCACCGTGAAATGAGTGGTCGAAGTGTTTCCAGCACTTTAGCATCACGTGGCCAATCTTGTTACACAATTGGCACATTGGCTTGCTCTTGGATTCGCTGCTGCCGACGTTGCGTTCACTACCGCCACTTCGCCTGCCTCCATGTCCTCTGCCACCACCACTACCACGATTGTAACGTGACACATTGTTGGTAGAAGAGTTCTCCAATCTGCATGGAAGAGCGACTCGCCTCGAGCCGTGCTTCATGGCTCAACATCTGAGCGTAGAGATCATCGAGCATTATGGGATCCTCCTTCATGCCGAAGGACGTGACTAACGATTCGTACTCACTATTGAGGCATGTGAGCATATAGATCATGATGTCCTCGTTTGAGAGCGGGTGGCCGGCCGTGGCAAGCGAATCAGTCACGCCCTTCACCTTGTTGAAGTAGTCCAGATCTATCATGTTCCCCTTCTAGATTATAGCGAGCCACTTGCGAATCTACGTTGTCCTCGTGCGAGACTAGGACGCGAACATCTGTTTGGGTGCTGCCTAGATCCCTACCACAGTGGTGATGTCATGGACGCGAGAAAGAATCTCTAGTGTGAGAGAAGACAGCACCAAGCTGAGCACGATTTGGTCCTATTGAACCTAGAATGCATACTCAAGATTTGGGACCCCCCATGATCTTGTTCTCGACGGTTTGCTTGGTCATCGCCAGCGGCGGAACACAGTTGCCATCAAGGAAGCTAAGGGTGTGTTTGGTAGAGTGCATTCCCTCATCTATTCTCTTCTCAACCCACTTTTCAGTGTTTGGTAGGATGTATGAGCTCTCTCAGCTATGCCCATCTCAACCCACCAAAGCCTCTCAACCATGCCCAGGAGAGAACCCACAAGTGGAGGTTCCCTAGTCAGCATGGCTGACCTCAACCCACCAAAACCTCTCAGCAAAGCCTCTCAGCCATGTCTAGACCACAGATACAGCCCACCAAACAAGATCTCAACTCAGCATGTCTCAGCATATACAGGCTACCAAACACTGTGCAGTTGTATGTGTTCAGCATGTTTAGGCTCAGCCTGTATCAGGAGAGATAGCCATGCTAGAGACATACAGGCTACCAAACACACCCTAAGGAGTCGCGCCCCTCGGAAAACTGGAAGCAGTTCGACCTTCCATAGGAGATAGTTGTCACGTCCTACTTGATCGTGATCAACTAACTAAAATTGGATGGGGAAAAATGCTGGTGGCTGATGAGGTTGACATTGTTGGAGATGAGGAGCAGCTCTGATACCATATAAAAAACGGTATAGAGATTGGTTTAGGAATTTCGCGACACCTCAACCAGGGTCGTCGGACATATGTTTATACCGTGTGGAGTTTACAACTTACACGCCAAGCTGATCAACAAGATCTGTTACAGATATTGGGATTCTAACTAATCCTATGCAATCACGGTATAACGAACTTATCTCCCATTCAACACTGCTGATCTCTCGCTGACGAAGAAGAAGAAGCGTAGTTGTAGGCTTATAGCTGCAGGTAGCTGAAGAAAACATACACCCAGAGAACAAAATAACAACCTTGCTGCTGAAGAAAAAAAAACATAGCTAGTGTAGTGTCGTTTCTGATGTATGTCGTGATGGGTAGTTGGAGTATTAACAACAGAAGAATGCAGTCTCTTGAAACTGATGTTGTCCTCATCAGGTATCCTGCATGATATGGCTCAAGAAGTAGCATGCCCAAACGTTTGGTTTTACTCTCTTATTCTGAAGCAGTTGCGTGTTCGCGTTGTTGCGTTTCTCTTCAATTTTTCATTTAGCAACACGTTTCTCTTCATGTAAAATCCTATCCTTCTTGTGGTTCTTATAGTGTTTTGCAGTCTCTATTTTGCCTAGCCGGGCTGCGAGCATGTGCCCTTGGCTGGGGCAGCAATTCTTGCGCCCATAGCCCATACGCCCGAAGGCCACGAGGCCCAGAACGCTCCGGTCCAGCGGTCAGGTCGCTCCATCCGCCCTCGCAAGCCCAGCCCAGCCCAGCCCAACCTTTTCGTCCAACCCTCCAGCGTCGCGTGCGGCCATTTCTGCTCTCGTCCCGTTGCTGATCACTCGCAGCAGAATTGCTTGCCACCGGAGAGAATCCGTTGCCCACCTGCAAAAATTTCCTCGCACCAGAGTGAATTCAGTAAACGCACTTGCTGCCATTCTCTTTCCCATTCCACCTGCAAAAAATCTATTCGCTTCAGGGAGGACGCTATCCCCGAACGGTTGCTGGGTACAGCAGTCTCGCTGTCGCCTTCCAATTTATCCTGCCCAGATAGTTCACGCAGCTCAGCTAGATAAGGCAGAGATGCAGCAAGGCACAGACGCTTGGACATGAAGAAATCCACGCGTACAGTGCCGTTGCCATGTGGTAGCACATCTGATGAAACGTGTGCCGTGCGAGCGGCCTGATGGCAACGGTTGTCCGGGAGCCGGCGGAGAGCGTCTCGTGGCCCTGTGCCTTCTTGCTCGCTGGTCGGGGCCTTGTCCGGGCAATGCGACCTGACAGGCGTGCTTGCTTGCTCGCTTTGAATGTGGCCCTTCACTTCCTGCACATGGCATGGCCTGCAGCAAGACTCCATGCATGCAATGGCAATGGCAATGCAGGTCCTCATCGACTCGACTCCCCTGAACATGCACCGGTGCCAGTGAAAAGATGATCTTCTCATAAATTTTTTGATCCATTCTTGTCTGTCCAGGAAGATCTCTCCATTTCTCTGTATACTTGTAGAATTCCTGGGAATTTGGAGATTTCTGCCTTTCTGGCCATGTGACGATTTGCATTCAAGTTTTTAGACGGTGTTGGAAGTGGTTGACTCGCACATCTTTCTGAATTTAAAAGAGAAATTAGCTGTTGTCGTGTTGACACGGCATGTGCTATATGGTACTAGTTTATACATCAGAAAGCATTTATGAGCACCGTTGCATATAAAGTCATGGTAATCTCTGTCCCCAGTTCTGTTTCTCGGTGCGTTTCACATCTATTCAAACCTGGAAAACATTTAGCAGGAGGATTAGGTGCAGAAAATTCCAGGCACCACGTGCGAATGCAGCCTGATACATGTACTGATGTACGAAGACTTGTGCTTTAATGATTTGTAGCAGCTGGTTTTTCTGACACAACGATGCCGAGGAGAATGTGATAATGCCAGAATCAGTTGCTTCTAAGTACAAGTAAGATGGTGTGCTAAATCTTCCAAGGTATCATCATCCCTGTGAGCTCAGCCACAGTGAGGCGCAGTTGTCCGCCTGTGCTGGCCAAGATTTCTGCACATGGGGGGTGCTCATATCAATTGATCACCAAAAAAAAATTCGATGGCCATATAGATTTAGAAATTGTGTTGCTAATGGGCAAAATGGAAAAGATTTGATAGGGAAATTTGTTGGAAGAATAATTGATGTTTCTGTTGGAAAGTATAGAAGAATTTTCTTTCCTTGGCATAATTCTTCTCTGATAACTGACTCTTTTTCATGTCAATATCTGTCATTATTGAGGAAGGAAAATTGCCATGATAATCAAAAGAAACAATATCGTTCAATTCTATTTCTCCCAAATTGCACATTGTCAACTCATCGCTTTCGCTGCATTAGGCTAGAATATCCACAATAAGACGAGACATTGATCGATTCAAGCAATACAAATTCCCCAAAATTCTGGACAAGCCATGGGCAACCAACCAGTCATGCACACATCACACTGTATGCTGTCAGCTACCTGCTGAACCTCACTATCAAAGAAGCTACTTGCAGCAATTCCGAAAGTAATGCAATGCTTCACAAGCCCAAGTACTGGTGCCAAATAGTCAAACCATAGTACACGCCATGACAAGCTGCCTGAACTACTGAAGGTAGAGATGCAGCAAATGAAATAAAAAAGAACAAGAGTGAAAAGCGCAGTGCATTGCATTGCATCCCCAGATCTTGGGAACAAACTTTGCAGTAGCAATCTCATCCATTTCACATGAAGTTAACCTTGCGGTTTACATGATGTGTTGTCAAGACCTCAAGAACAAGCTCCATTACAACTACTAGAGCTAGATCTAGAGCTAGATGATGAACACTCAAAAGAAGAGAAAAATATGGGAAAAAACCTAATTCCCACAAGACAGCAGGTGCTAAAAATGTTGAGCTGCAGGAGAAAATATGGCGAAATGCCCGTCCTACCCTCCACCAACCCCCCAAGACGGAGTTAACCCTCCCGGTGTATGTACATCCACACAGGGGTATATCAGTTGCAGTTACTGTTTTACTTTTGCCAGGGGGCAAATTTCAATCACGCCCTCCATGACAAAAGTTGCAAATACCCCGAACAAGAAGGGCAAAACGGGGAGGGCGCGTGGGGAGGCTAGTAATAGAGCACGGTGTCGTCGTCGTCGGTGGCGTGGCCGTGGCCGGCGGAGAGGCCGAGGAGGAGGAGGCGGAAGTCGGCGACGGCGCAGGGGATGCGGAGCGCGCCCGGATGGCCGTAGCCGTACTCCTGCGCGGCGCGCCGGAGCAGCGCCGCGAACGCTGGCTGGCCGAGGAGCTCGGTCCGCACGGCGAACCGCTCCACCGGCCCGCCCTCCTCACCGACGCACACCGGCACGTGACCCTCCGGCACGCGCGCGCCGCCGCCGAGCCGCCGCGCGCCGAAGAAGGAGGTGGAGGAGGAGGCAGCGCAGGCCTTCGCCGCCGCGTCCGGCCGGAGCGGCTGGTACGCGCCGGCGGCGGCGGCGCAGGCGTCGACCGCGGCCACGCGGGAGAACCGCCGGAGCAGGCGCTTCATGCTGCTGCTTCGGTTGGCGGCGGAGAGACCTTGAAGCTTGGAGATGGAGGCGGGTTCTTTGCCTTCTTGGTGAGCAGGTGGCGAGGGACGCTTGAGAGGACACAGTTTGTACTGGGGTGGTGGCATGGCTCCTTATATAACGGAATAGGTGGGAGTTATGAGTTGCAAAGGTCATTTTGTGATTATTTTTCTCCTTTGGCAATGTACATGTTGTTTGCCCAGGATGGGTTGTATTTATTTAGCCACCTGCTTTGTGTACACATGGTTACTTGCTTGCTTGCTGAATGTGGGCACGTTTTATTCGAAATCGAGATAGGGCAAGTGAAGTCTGTCATGCGAAATTAGGACGGGAATACGAATGAACTGTTTGGTGTAAAATCCTTGTGAATCAAAAGACACGAGGTGGTAACTTTTGAGCATTTAAATAAGATGGATAATGCTATTGGGTAGGTGTTAGTTGAGCTACAACTGACTGGACATACACTTAAAAAAAATACATAATTCACCCTAAATCACATTGTCTCAGTTGCCCTTAATGCGTCGACTTCTTCTATGTCCCCTCATATTTCTTACTTCTTATTCAACCATCAGTGTTGTATTGCCCCCACACTTTTAAGCCCTGATAAGCCACCTCTCCTGTTGCCTCCACCTCTCGGCGAGCTGCCACCGTCATCGGTGTCACTATCGTCAATTGTTTTTGTCGCCTCTATCCCTAGCTATCATCAAGACCATGGTCTCACCACTAGCTGACAAGGTTGAGCCTTACTCCTAACTTGATCACCACCCAATTACTAGCTGCTGGTAGCTGTTTTGGAGAAGAAAGTCATAACTCTGTTGTTTTTGTGATTTTTGGAAAGCTTCCTTAGTTTGTGGAGGATGACCGTTCCATAGCAATTTCAAAATGAGATAGATGTATGTACTCATATCTAAATACATTTTGCGAGTTCAGTTTTCAAGTTTAACTCCTAAGTTTCTACGGATGTTTTACTAAGACATAACTGTATGTCTAAATTCGTTGTTGCAGTAACAAATAAATGTGTTAAACAATAAATACACGAGTAATTTGGATGAACAAAAGTACACATAAAGTTCATCCTAATCTCGCTTCTCTCGGTAGGATCCTATCTTCTGTGCCCCTCTGGCGTCTACTTTGGAAAGGACTGACAGGTGTTATGTAGAGGGGAGAAGAGAGAGTGTGCATAGCAAAGCAGGGGGGATTCAGCGGTGGGAGAAGGTACAAGTGAGGGTACTGTTGGAGTACCGGGAAGGTACAAGCGGGCAACAAGACGGTGGGGTGGACCCGGGCGGGCCTTAACTAGCACCCGGTTTAGCTCGGGCCGGACCCCGACCGATGGGATTCGGGTCCGCTTCCGGGACCGCTCTTGCCGGGCTCAGATCGGCCTCTTCCGTAGTCCGCTCGTACGGTGCGCGTGGAGGTGAGAGAATCTGCGGGGAAAAGGAAGATATTGCTGTCATGGGACCCACCTACTGACCTGGCACATGGAAGAGAGAGAGAAGTTAGTTGGCTCATTGGACTACTGAACTGTTGTCAATCCGTAGCAGTAGTATTCTCTTTTGGTCCGAAATACCCTTCTTGCTGCGAACCTGGGACACATACACACACTTGTACCCCTTATACGCAAAAGACAAAAGCTGCTGTACGGCGTACGGAGTTTGACTCAGCGGCCACTATCACTACAGCAGAACAGGTCAGCACTGACGGTCGCCAAACCCCCTCTACTGACGGACAGGGGCCTGTCACTCTGGAAATATCAGTGGAGGGGTTCACTCCACTGACGGGCGCACCACCCGTCAGTAGTGTTAGTTACTACTGACGGTCCCAACACGCCCGTCAGAGGAGATCCCTAGTCGGAGGCACCTGGTTGTTTCACTACTGACGGGCGAGTAATAAGTGCCCGTCAATAGAGGTCAAATCCACTGACGGGCATGTCATAAGGGCCCGTCATGCCCGTTAGTAGAGATATATATTCCTGCTAAATCATAATCACAGTTAGATTATTCATAATAATAGGCTATAGCATTACATTATTCCTAATCAGTTGCTATACCAACTATTCATTCACAGAGTCAAATCTCATATATAATCACATAACACATTTGTAATCACATACCAGTTGACATATCGTAATCACATATATATAGTACACTTCACCTCTAATACATTTATGACAAGTATGAAACAATTGTTCTTCAAGTACAGAAACAACGAATCTATTGATGCTGGCTTAAGTTTTGCTTCGGCTTCGGAAATTAGGGGCCGACGTAGAATTCACCCATCGGATTGATGACTTCAAGGTTGATGAGTTTGGCGAAGACTTTTTGGATGCGGGCAAAGTCCTGACGCCAGTCGTACATATGATTTCCCAGCTCGCTCCAAGCTTTCAGTTCTTTCATATCTTTCCAATGGTTGTTCTTGTACCGGACAAAGCAGTCCATATGGGCGCAGGTGTAGTACCCACATGTAACGCTATTTTTCGGCTGAACTCTGCAAGAGAACTTATAATGGGGTACCATTTTTGTCGCTTTTACAGGAGCCTCTTTTTCCGCAAGTGGCGTAGCATATTGTTAGAGATACCGCAGGCCGGATTCAAGCTCCCCAAATGCCGTTATGTCATTTGGACAATACATGTCACGGTTTCGTGGAGGAACCCTGGAACCGCATCTGAGAAGATGGTAGTGTGATATGATCTCCTTCAGTGGATGCTGCCTAAACATAGGAATGTAAGATGAGTGGAACGAGTTGGTCGCACATCGCACCAAATAATCCGTGTATTCGAGATCAATCACATTGCTGAAATAAGTCGTGCCGCACGAGGCATGCGCAACTAGCTAGCTAGTTCTCGCAGACAACTCATAAGAAAAAGGAAATAGAGATGACAAAGGTGCCTGTGACCGCGACAAAGGTGCCTGTGACCGTTTGGTTGGAATCCATCAAACCAACGCTTAGGATTAAGTTCGGAAGATGGAACTATCTTTTGTGTAAAGACACCATAAAAAGGACACGTACCGTTCATCCCCTTGACCTCTAACCTCCAGTGATCCTTGGTTTCTTATTGAGTCAAGTAGTCAACTAATATGCGGCCAATATATATAGTGCCACACATGAATCCATAATGAGTGTGTACGTACAGATTCATAGTTTAGCAAAGAAATATGACAGTACTCGGTTTTTAAAAATGACAATCGTGAAAATGGAATGGAATACCGTTTTGACTAATTCATAGTTGGCAGCAGGTAAGTACGTCACGTACGTACGGCCGAGCTATTGGCACGTTTCTTATTGCGTGCTATCCACGATGTTAGGTTCAGATTGAATGGGAGCTAGAGCTAGCTCGCGTGCACGTACTGTGCGTGACGAGGAAAGAGGCGACGCGTGCATGAAATGCGCACATGGCATGCCGCGAGTCAGACCGATCGATCCACGAAACAGGTTCAACGTCATATTCAAACAATAGTGCAGTGCCTGTAACATCGTCGTCACTGCACGCTAATATGCAATGCATGGCATGTTCAACTTAACAACGGTGTGCAGCACATGACGACGAAGAAACATTACTACTTCAGTAATACAAGCTTTCCAGGCTCTGCTTGTACATTCCCGTTGTAGATTTTAAAAAAAATGAAATTCATTCCCGTTGTAGATTAGTTCGCATATATATGCATGGTAACCGAAGAACATCTCCATGGATATGTAGCACATTGACGACGTCAGTGTAAGCTACTAGGTTTCAGAGAGGAGAAGAGCAGAGGATCTACCAGCTAATCGAATCTACGAGAAGTCATTTTGCATGTAAGAGCAACTCCAGCCCGCCTCCCTTCGCACTCCCTATCCCTAAATTAGGGTATTCCCTCCCGAAAACGGCCTCCAGCCCGCCTCCCAAACGACTTCCCTCCCCTGTCGCACTTCCCTTCCGGCCTTCCCGAGTCCCCATCTATCGGGACCGAGATCGGAGTGCCCAAATCCCAACGGCCGTGGTCCCGTGTCGCGTCCCCCGTTCGCGCCGGCGCTCGGAGGATTCCGTCCCCGGGAAATCCATCTCCGTTGGGCTTCGGCGGCGTCAGCTTAGGCGAAGCCTTCGGGCTGCAGACGGCGACGGCGGTGAGTCGGAGGAGCTCCCGGTCCGATGGTCTCGGGGAAGAAGACCGGGGCGGCCTTGGCGGCAGATGCGACGGGGCGGAGGGAGCCGTGGTGCGGTGCGGCGTTGGCGGGCTAGCTGACGGCGTCGCCGGCGGCCATGACCGGGAGGTGGAGATGGCGGGGCGCCGGGGAGCGGTAGAACGGAGGAGATGCGGCAGGGCGGCTGTAACATCCCCAGTTTCAGTCCCGTTGCTTGTGCACCATGGCATGCATCCATGAAATTAAAAATGAGAGAAATTTGAAATTTTCAGATCACCGAGGAAATCAACCCTAATTCGCATAAGTGGGTTGAGGAGTGATTCCCAAAACCCTAGGTTAAAAAGGTCCTGAACGAAAGTATTTCGAACTTATATTCTAAAGTGAGACCTCATTTTCTTATAAGGATTAGTGAGCAAACATTGTGTGGATAGTTGAAGTTAGCTTTGGGATTAATTCAAAAGTAATTCAATTTAGCCTTGGAAGTAATTGAGTTAGAGAAAAATCGCATTGGGAAGCAAACTCTTCGGAAACAAAAGAAATCAGGGAAAACATATTCAAGAGTAGACAAGAAGCTAATGCTAATTTGAGCAAAACCTAGGTTTGAAAAACCAATTGCATTTAAGCTTGGTGGAATTTGCAAAACCAGGTTGAAACCCTTTGTGAATTAAAGCAAATTGAAATTTGAGTTGGGTTGAATCTCAGATCAAAGTTGAAATTTGGAACACAAGAAAAGAGAAAAATAAATCAAAAGGAAAACTAAAATCCCTCTCTCTCTTCTCCCTCCTTCCCTCGTCTCTCTCCCCGCCCACGGTATCACCCCGTCGCCACCTCACTGTCATCCCGCCCGCCCCGTGGCGCGTTCCCCCTGCCACCGCGCCACTTCATTAGCGCCTCCCGAGCCCTCCCCTTATAAGCTTTTCTCGGCCGCTCCGCCCCCCCCTTCTCCCCATTCTCTCCACCGCGCCGAGCTCTCCGCGCCCCCTCTCCCTCTAGTCCCTCACGGCGCCGCCGCCCCCATTGCACGCCGCCGGCCGCGTCGCCGCCTCCCAAGGCCGTCGCCCTCATCCGCTCGGCTCCACCGCTCTCGGACGCGCTCGCCGCTTGCTCCGCCTCCGACCGGTCGCCGCCGGTCGCCCCGCCCAAGCACTCCAGAGCCGCGCCCCCGGAGGCCCGGAGCTCCGCCTCACCGTGCCCCTCTGCCTTCCCTCCGTCGCCGGTGCCCGCGCTCCCCATCCTCGCCTCGGTCTTCCCGAGCGCCGCCACCCTCCTCCCTAACCCCGCCGCCGTGCCTCCTCCGCTCGCCCCTGCCTCCGTCTACCCGAGCCCCGACGACGCCCCGAACCACGCCGCCGCCCGCCTCCTCTCCGCGCCGGCCTCGCTCCTCCCGGTGCTGCGCCGCCCCGGGTCCCCTTGCCCGTCGCTTCCCTCCGCCGGCTCCGCCCGACGCCGTCGACCGCCGCCCCCGAGCTTCATCGCCCCGCCGCCGACGCTCCTGAGCTCCGCCGCTCGTCGCCGTCGCCCCACCGCCGGTGAGACCCCGTCTGCCCCGCCGCCGTCGGCCCCTTGCCCCGCCCCTCCTCGCTGCCAGCCGACCGAGCTCCCAATCTGTCCGGACAGGGCCTTAAAGGCCATTAATCGCCATGCTAATCATGTCCTAATGGCAGTCTATTTATTAATCTGTGTTTAATGCTGTAACTAATGACAACAGCTTCTGCTCTGACCGGTTAATCACTCCCATTAATTCTAAGTATGTTTAATGCAACCATTAGTGCTAACCGCATTTAATAATCAGTGTTTAATGAAGTGCCTTAATTCCAATCATTGCTGTTCCGACGCAATAAAGACCTTAATCAATAGCTAACAGTGCAGTTAATACACTCAACTAAGTTGTCTTAATAGTTAAGTTAAATTAATGCTTGGCATTTATTAACCCTTAATTAAACCTAATCCACGCGGTTAATGATCATTAATTGCTAATGATCTGCCATTAGTGCTAAACCGACCATTTAATGATACAATTAATGCCTAAACGGTGCAATTAATCGGTTTATTAATTGTGTCTTAACCTTAATAGCTGGGTATTAATTCCTAACCGTGTTAATGATGAGTTCATTTATTAATCTGTGATTAATGCTACAGTTAAGTCTAATCCTCAACAGTTAACCTCATCCATTATTGCTAATAAGTACTAACTGATGTTTAACCGACTCATCAATGGCTTCAATTATCTATTAACAGTGTAATTAAGGAGCATGTTTATTGTGTCTCTATTACACATGGGTCCCTCGTGTTAGAATAAAAGGAAGGATTAAAGAAAAAGGAATTATATGCCAGGTGGACCCCAAATGTCAGGATTTAAGCTAAAAGAATAAAAGAAATAAGAAATTATGACCGTGGGCCCCGCTGTCATTGACCTAAGTCAATGTTGACTAACATTGCCCCAGGGCCCACTGTCAGCCTCTAGGGTTAATCTCAGCTGAGTATTAAAAGTAATTCTGGATTTAAATATTTAATTTCTTTACTGAGAAAAATACAACAAAGGGTTTAAATCTTCTAAAGTTCGTAGAAAATCCGTCGGAGGTCAGAAAAATGCAAATAATATGTCAAAATGTTCAGAAAAATGAGAACTATTCAATTATATCATTGTCATCCATGTTTGCATGCTAGGAAAGATGAAAATTGCTAAAAACTTGAATTAAGGTTTCCAGATTAGCCGGAGAAATTCGGAACGCGATAATTCGAGCATCCGAACTCCGATTAACCTGATTCCACCTGCATTAGCTTCGATTCTGCATCTTTTAGGACATGGCATACATTGCATTTCATGTCGATGTTCTGCATCATGGTATTTATCTTTTTGTCTGTTTGTTGGGTGTTTTCGTTCTTTCCGATAGGACCGGATTATCTCGACGAGTACAACCGTGAGCAGGAATAAAACCTAATAGCGGATCAGCAAGGCAAGCAGCCCCTTTGACCATCTTGAGGATAACCCATTATTTGCAACTTACTATTTGTTTTTAAAATCATATTGCATGCGTTCCACTGATATTTTATGCTAAGTGTGAACCCTATCCGTTGCATGAAAACTTACCTTGTCGCTCAATCATCACCACCGACCCTCCTAACCTATTTAGAGTGAATTGCTTGCTGTTGTAATATTGCTATTGTAGCTCACGATGCTTAGACCTGCTTAGTTGGGCAAATGTTGTAATTCCTGGGATGGCAGACAAAACACACTCTGGATGGGTTAGCGGATTAGGTGGGTGTTCACCGGGATGTGATTAATAAACCTGACTAATCTCAAATCGGGCATCGACGAGAGGCCATGCTGGGAGCATGGTGGGTTGTCTCGTTAATCCCACAAGGACCGGTTCCCGGTGTCCTTTCGAACCAAGATTTGCGTACTTCTACGCGGGTGGTATAATGGGCCACCCACGACCGAATAATCTGTCTAGGCTTAGGATATGAGCCGCATAGTTTGCCGTTTTCGTGACTTGGGTGCGTGAAAAATGAGGAGGTGGTGTGATGCAACAATATAGGAGTGAGGGTTACACACGGTCCGGGACCGGGGATGTATCACCTGCCACAACTAGTAGGACCGCGTCGAAGTAGCGGCCGAACTGTCGTTCGCGGACTAGCCTATTAGGGCGGCTCATACCTAGGTCGAAAACATTGTAAAGGTCGTGTTCGATCACCCTCCGCCAGCACACCTCGTGAAAGTGTGTAAACTGCATTGGCATTAGGAGTCGATCGATACGTGTAGGTAAAGATGTACTCCCCTGCAGGGTTTAAACTATTCGAATAGCCGTGTCCGCGGTTATGGACAGCTTGGTAAGAATCCGCATCGAATTAGACAAGTGCAACCCTAAGCTAAAACTTGCCAACTCTAAGGACGTGGGTTAGCGATCGATTTCTCCCTGGTGGTCGAGAAAGGATCGAGGGTTGCTGTGTTCAGTGGTCTGCTTTAGGTTTGTTATGCAATTTCAGCTCATCTCGTTTACAAATTACTCCAGTAGACGGATTTCAATCTATTTACAGGTATTCTCGAAATACAAATCAGCTTTCTGCAAAATAGTCCACAGATAGCCCTTCCTTGATACCTGATGCATCTATTATTATTTTCCCCTGTAAGTCTTGCGGAGTACATTTTTGTACTCACCTTGCATTCGTTGATAATTTGTGTGCAGAGGAGACCACTCCCGTAGCGGATGGTTTCTACGTTGAAATCGACTCCGGCATCGACTAGTCGCTGGTGATCCCGGGCAGTGGTCCTGCCCTGGGTTCGGTAGTTGGTTTGTGCTGCCGCCGCTTTCGGCCCTACCCTTAGGCTTCTCAGCCAACTTAATCTTCCACTGTGTAAGCATCTTTTGATTGTATATATATGTTGTTAAGTTTCGGAAAAGCTAGTATTATTGCAGTTTCGTCGTAGAGTCTCTGTGATGGTACTGGCTTGTTCTTCCCCCTGTGTCATGTGCAATGCGTGTATGATTGAAGTACGTGATGCAGGGAGGATTTCAGATTTTATATCGCAGAGCTATTAAGTTTAGTCACCCCTGTGAAGCGACTCTCCACTGAGAGGTTGGGAGCTATATCACCCTACTCCAGCCGTGCATTTATTTGCCGGGACGAGGTCGGGGTTGATGCTCCGGCTCAGTGGGAAAGAGTGAGGAGACTATATCACCCTACTGCTCTGTGCATTAGTTTGCCGGAGTAAGCTTTGGGGTTGACGTCTCGGGCTATTCAGAGCCATATCACTCCACTCCTCTCGGATTTGACCCCCGTGAGTTGAGGTCAGGGTTGAAGCTCCGACTTAGCGGGTGATTATTCCTAAAGCTCTCCGTTATGGAATCTGGGGTCCGACAGCGGCGCTCGGTAGGGAGGGCGAGCGGCGACGCTTGGTAGGGCAAGGGGAGGAACCGGCCGGCAGCGTCGATGGAGACGGCGGGTAGGATGCCGGAGCTCGGACGGCAGCCGCTGCAATGGGTCAATCGGGCGGCAGCGCTGAGGGAGCTGCGGGAGGAGAAGAAGGGAGCGGCGCGCGGGGCGAGGAAGGCGGCGCGCGGCGAGAAGGGCGATGCAGAGGAAACGCTGGCGGCCGGCCGGCTCGCTGGAGATCCTGAAGGAGGTGGCGGCCGGGCGGTGGCGGAGAAGCCCGAGATGGGGGAGCGCACGGTGTGAAAGGGGCTGGGGTGGCTGGTTGCCCCCTGGCCTCATTAGATTAGGGATTTTTTATTTTTATTTTTTATTGTTAGCTTTATTTTTATTTATTAATTCCTTGTAACAATTAATTTGAACAGTTGATTTGATTAAGCCCCAGATGGAGCATCCGACATCTGATTCACGCAAACTAATATTTAGCTCAACGATATAATGTTCGAATTATACCCGTTAAAAATATAGCCGTTAGGATTATAGCTGCTACAAATATATCCACTATAAATATAGCCGTTACAATTTTATCCGTTATAAATATAACCGTTAGAAGTATGCCCGTTACGAATATAACATTTGCAAATAATATGTTAGTTGGAGGATATTAATTTAATATAGGAGAATGAAATATAAGGAGTGAGATTTGGGAGGTGGGTTAGAGTATAAAGAAATTTAGGGAGGGAATTTTTTGAAATGGCTTTCCAAATAAGGATTTGAGCAGTCAGACTTGGGAGGTGGGCTGGAGTTGCAGTGAGCAGTTGTGGCTAAGCTTTTCGAGCTGTTGACCCTGCCTAACATAAAGCATGTCAGCTGCCTACCCTTCAAACCATCGTTCGCGTTGGAATAGACATCGCAATGGGCAGTTCGGTAATTTAACCGCAACATGCCAATATTGGTGAGACGCCGCTTCTCCCGCCGTAGAGTCTCTCACGTGTCCGTACAGGTGCCGGGCACGACGACGGGAGGCTCGACTGAACTTAACTGCACCCACAGGCGCTCCTACCCGCCAGGGGTGGGCCCACTCTCTGACTTTTTTAAAACCATAAGAGTGTGGCAGGTGGACCGCACAGCTGCCTATCTCGCCCGGCTGGGTCCACACTCACCGCCCACAGACAGGTGGTTACTGCTTACGGCTGTGACCTAGGACCCACATGTCAGTCGAACAGATTAGCAAAAGAACAAGACAAAGTGTGTGTGTGAGAGAGAAACGGTGACAGTGGCAACAGTTGCCTACTCCTATAGTAGCTTGGCGTTTTCATGGCTAGCTGGGCGTCAGTCACGGGCGCACAAGAGGTGTCTGGAAACGGTGAGATCTCTGTCCATGATGCATCCACGTGACGTGCCCTTTTCCAGAACTTGGCGCAGCGATCTTGACTCCATGTGAGACCTCGGTCGCGCGCGAAAAGGAGCACGGCTTCCGAGACGAGCCATGGTTTTTTGATGCGTCCCAAGATTTCATCGATCGCCTCTCGTATACGGTGTACTCGATCGATTCCAACGACACGCCGACCTAAAATACTAGTACGGGGCTAGACTAGCAACGTGGAGACTTTATTTATCCGTAAATAAATGTACAGCTTGAGTATACACCAATTCGAATTTTACCGGCTTTGCTTCAAGAAAAGAAAAGTACCGGCCAATCTACATTGTTTCCGAGTTCCTGATTAATGATGATGTTCTTGCGAAACGAAATCTCGGAAACTTTTGTATGTATGTATCAGATCTGCGAGCTACACCGAGTGTTTTGACCCATGCATTGACGTGATCATTTCAGCATCGGATCGATTCATAATCAAAACAGGTCAGGTCACCCGGTTGCATAAAGCGCTCAGCTCTGCGTCAGAAAGGTTAGCGATCCTCTGTCAGAGATGGCAAGCGCGTCCATCCAGCTAGCTATCCACAACCACGTCCACGTGGTGTAAGTCCGTCCCCCTCTCTGACAAATGGACCCTACACGAACAAAGCTGTATTGCAAGTTTTCGTTCTTTTAGTGCGTCTCCTCGTTGGATGGTGCCGTTCAGCGAGATATCAAGTCGTACGAGTTTTAAATAAAATATGAGGTCCTACGATTATTACAGTCAGATACCGGTCCATACTTCTATGTTTACCTGCTTCGTGCCCGCCAGGTTAACTTAGAACTGTCTAATTAACAGATCGTTGATATTGCTATCCATACTCCCTCTGTTGATAGAGGGGTAGTTTGAAACTTTTTTACTATCCTCGGTTGTTGCTGTGGCAGAATAAAATAGGGCTCGGTTTGTAGAAAAAAAAACGAGCCAGAAACTTTACAAAACGTGGTTTAATTGAATAAAAATCCAGCGAAAATCATGATTAAGAATAAGGTACATCTTAAACTAAGTCTTGAGTAGGACGACACACAGTCAGAACATACCCTGCACTAACGATATTAGATCTATCATCGTTATCATCCATCGCACCCACGACCGACGACTTTGACTTTGCCACAACAATGCCATCGAGGGGCGTCTCCCCACCCATCACACCAAACTGTCATGGGCACGCCAGTCAACCCCAGAGAGAGAAGTTAAGTTCAAATGGAAGTGGAGCTAGGCTTCCCTAGTGTCGAGAGGATGACAAAAATGCCCTTTCCAGCATCATCCGCACGTTGGGCACACCCGTGCAAACCAAAGTTGCAACTGTTGTTCTCACGCTTGTTTTGTCACCAACACTTGTGCCACCCACCATGACCGGCGCCGTGTGCCACCAAAACGCGCCCCAATTAGCCAGCGTGTGTCTCCAAGGCGACATCTCTGAAGAGAGAGCGATGCTATATGACACAAAATTATTAAATTCACGCTAAACTGTTATCGTGATTTTATAACTACCCAAGAAAAACATCGAACGAGAAACTTACTGTCAAAGTTGAAGTGAGAACGGTCAATAAATATTTAACCGAGGGAGAATAACTTTTACGGTGACGTGTCTCACGTATGACCATGCGAGTTGGGTGAGGAAAAACAAAATAGCTTCCGAACAAATCATATGTATATACTGATATATATAATGTATGAAGTTCAATTAATTACATGTAACGCAGGGGGAGCAAAAAAATTGCCGACTTGCGTGTATGGAACCGAGGCGTGCAAGAGGCAGCCTGACCCAGAGGTACATCACAAATCTCAGCGTTTTTCAAAGCAACAGTACGTGCCGTGCCGGCACCTCGATCAGCAGAAGCACCCTACAGGCAGGAGGCAGCTGCCTAGCCGCCATGCGCGTATGGCCCATGGTGGCGGGGGCAGGCAGGATCACCGGCGCGACACATTTACGAGGTCCGTGTATCGTACGCGCGTACAGCTCTCCATCACCGCCGAGGCCGGCCGGCGGGGTCTGGCTTCCATGCGCCGCTGCCGTCTTGTCTGCCGCACACCCGACCCAGCATCCGTCATGCACCGGCACACGATGGAGTGCTTCGCTCTGCTCTGCACGCGTCCTTTACATAACTTCGCGATCCGTCCATCATCTATCTGACCCAGATCGATCGACGCCACCTGCTCCAACTTGGTCGATCGATCGATCGATATGCCCATCGAGTTCCTATGCATGCGTGCATGAATTCAACTTCCCGATTAATTGTTTCTTTTGGAAGGCCAATTAATTGTTTTAGTTCGATTGGTGGCGGTTGATGATCTTGCCAAAGAATGAGAGTTCGATCGATTGGTGCCCTTGTCGCCCCTGGAAAAAGAGTCGCGCACGTACTCCCGTGCGATGACTTCGCGTTTTTGGCGAAGCATCGAGACATATGTGTTTTCGGTACTGCAGGAGTGCGCGTGAAATTCTTTCTTGTGACAATGGTGAGCATGCACTACAGTATATATGGATGCTTATTGTTCAACAGATCGCGCCTGAATTTTCCTTCCACATACGGCATTGAAATTAGCAACTTTGTTGGCTCGTTGCGTGCGTGGAAAATATTTTGATTTGACACTCGCGGCACGTACGTACAACAGTACAATGGCGCTAGCTACTTCGTACTGGAGTAAATAACTTTGACTGCGTGCTCTGACTATAAGAACACATCGCCCTAGCAATCTACCACATCCGCAACCAGCAAATTAAAAATACCAGTTCAGACTATATATTTATGCTTTTTGTTCGGTATTTGGGCAGGGTTTCTAAAAGGACATATTTTCTTCTAGCCTCGCATACAACAGATATAGGTTAAGAGTGTACTGGCGTATAAAGTGTCTTAATTGCGTGTTCTTAGACTAACATATACTGTATATACAGTACGTGTGTCCTGTAGTACGCGTCGGCCGTCGGGGAGAATATGTTAACCATAAATAATACCAAAGCAGTACTATACATATAGGATGTACATGTATACATGAACACGTAATAAAAAAATCGCATGAGATCACAGGAACCATCAGCTTGGCGGTTTCGTGCCGGGTTCGTTGGTCCGAGAACCTGGAACTGACGAGTTCAACGCCGCTTGTATCATTGCAATTTGCAAGCCGCTGCTAGTGCTGGCATGCAGGGTTGCTGACCTGTGAAGAATGCACTAAACAAATGGAGTGCAGTACGTACAGAGATGCTCCCAACTCCTCCTGTACGGTCCACCCGTACAAATGCCTAGTTTATGCCAAAACTGTCCGAGCCTCCCGTGGCCCCCCGTACTGTCCGAAATCACGGGGCTGCACTGTTCCCTCATGACTGCGTCTGTAGTCCTGCTTTTCCGTTATTATGGTTTCCGTTCTATAGTCCAATAATGCTGTCGATGTGAGAAATCGGATTAGTCGCTCCGTTTTCTTTCTTGTCCTTGCTCGTGCCTTTGGTTGCACTCTCCACCTGCATTTGGAAGCTACGTACATAATTTAATTTCAGTTCAAACTAATAAATCCTGCCAAAGTCTATGTAAATGTTACTACGATGCTATCATAGTACAGTTGCGCTACTAATCCTTATAATAAAAATTGTAGACCCATGGTTTCTTAACAGTGATGCTATGGGCCGGATCAATTTTCTAGCAACATGCGCAGTGAGGTATTGTCCTGAACTAAAATTTTAATTTTTAATCAATATAAGCAGCCAACCATCCGCGCGGTTTGTCGTCGACGATCTACCCATGGCACTGATTAATTTTGTTCAAAGTTAGGGATCTCATTCGTGGTTTTTAATTAATTCCTTCTTTCCGCTCGTCCACATCACCGTATGCTGTAACTTTTTTTCGATAAAGAAGACACGGCTGTGTTGCTGGGCTAATGGCGATCGATCGAGATGGATCGATCTCTTCTTAATTAATCGCCTCATGATCAGGTTCTAGACGATTTCGTTGAATATATACATTCGCCAAAACCCCGGTCTTCCCACGCAAAATGCAATTATTGGCCGTGACGGCGTGTGGTCATGACAATGTTGTTACTAATCCATTACGACTAATGATCTAAGCATCACGGAACAGTCAACGCAAGAAATTGGCCATTACTACTATGTACTCCATATCACGGGTTGAATCAGCATTGAGAGATTAATTCTCAGATATGTTTGTCGTTATAAGCCAATTAGTCCATGACACTAATTAATCAACGGTTTTGCCGTTGCTTTCTCGATTATTGTCCTTGGCAGGTACGTACTGCTGGTCAAATATCTCCATCTCTCTCAGTCACATGCAACGACCGGGCGCTGAGAAGAAGAGAGCTCGTCTAGGCTCGGCTCGGTCGGATGAGAGCGATCGCTTTGGAATGGACTGGCGTGTGCGTGCGTGCGCACGTCGCTTTGGAGATTCCTCCAATTCTGATCCATTCTAAGCATGATTATGTTGCGTCGATCGATCTCCTGCAGAGCAGGTGAGAATTTCACGCACGTACGGGCTAGCGCGCGTGGCAATTTTCCTTAATTTTCCACGCTAAGAGCCCGTTACGAATGCATCCAGAAACTAGCATTCTGACAAGATTGTCATGCACGCGTGGAACAGTTCAACTCCTACTCGAATATGAGAGAATCGCCGTGTACAAAGAGAATGTCTATTTTTAAGTTGATTAGTTATGTTAAATAGATGATTTTAGATGTTGATTCGTCATCAAACCGTTCATTAGATAGTTGGATTTTTTAAAAAGTCCAGTTGAAACTTGAAGTCTAAAAATATGTAACTAGACATTTTGTGCAACTATAACTTTAATAATGTATAAAAAATTTCACACGGGCTGAAAAATAGTAAATCCGCAAAACAGAACATCCAATGTCATGAATGCAGTACGTGCTTGGATCATGTTATGCATGCAATCTTCCAAAGCGTTCGTTGTCG
>JAGXJF010001542.1:0-158077 GCA_019208055.1 Stipa capillata | reverse complement strand
TGTAAACGGCATGATGTTTATTCATGTTACATTGACCCAAAAATTTGAAATGCCCATGCTACTCTTTCTTCCTTAAGTTGCAATATACCTTATATACCATGATTAATGAGCTCAACATGAACACATGGAGTACCAGGAGGATATTTAGGATATATGTTAGTTACTGGGTTAGTGATTTCATTTATTAGTGTTGTCCACCCACTAAATTCTGGACATGAACAAGTAAAACCCTAATGCTGACATATATAACTTCAAAATTCCATAACTCAAACCCTAGAGCTCCGATTTCGCCAATACCAGTCGCGTTAGCTTCAGATAAACATTTTCTAAATGCTAGAATGCATATCATGCATCTTGGATTTTCATACTTGCTAGTTTTGATTAAAGTTCCTTTCTTACTTTAATTCGGTATTTCAAGATTCATTGGGTAGAATCGAGCAACGAGGAATTTACCGAAGCTAAATACTATAGTGAGTTTGATCATCGCAACAAGGCAAGTATACAAAAGCTTGCTAAGATTCCTTAATTCTTTTCATGCTATGCTTGTGATTGAGGTGAAATACTTGATGGTATGTTCATGTTACTGATATGTCATGTGATGACGAATCACTAGCATGGTAGGTTAATTTGGTTGTAAGATCTTTTAAATGGACTAACAAATATGGAACCCCAATTGGGGAGTTGTGAGAGCCGGGGTACCGTCACCTACAGATGGATCAGCAGGCTGCCAACCTGATCCGATACCGGTGTCGTAGGGCTTTACCCGTCACCCACGGCGGGGCTGAATTGAGGATGGTGGGAAGTCACGGTCGACCAACCCTGTACTTACACATTTTCAATTCATCTCTCGTGTCGGGCAAGTTCTGTTCATCTTGCCTGACCACACAATTGGTTGAGACTTGTCCGGTGCAACCGTAATTAAATTGTCTTGTTTGACTTGATGAATTGAAGAGCCCTGAAATTTTGTCTAATTTCAAATGCTCATATATTGGTTCAATAGAATTCTTGCTTGAATTGCTATATATTCAAATCTGAAATTTAACTTGGTCATGATGGTACATGTGGATATTATCTTATTCCTTATGTTCATGCCATGCCTAATTGTTGGTGCCACTATGAGGTGTTAGTGTTTCTCTTTATCATATGCTATATTGAAATTGAATTGGGATGAGCCTACAAATGTAGCTTGCAAGTACGAAAGTACTTACGGAATCCAATTCCGAAACTTGTTGCAGGTGACCCTAGTATCGGTGAGTACTATGACGTGGAGAATGCCGATACCGGTGCTTAGTTTTGCGTTATCCTTTACGGACGTAATGATGTGGGTTGCGTATATGCATATGGCGATGGCGGCGCTACCATCTCAGAGTTTTAATTTCTGTGTTCGTTGCTGTTTTTTAACTTCGAAGACCTGTAATCAGCCTTCAAGTTGTAAGTTATGTGTTGTAGAATCTCTTTCGGGTAAGAGGTAACTTATGTATCCTTTAAACTCCTTATCAGTAGAGTTTGAACTGTGATACGAAGTTGTTAATTGTGATTATTCCATAGACCGTGCGTGTATGATTGAAGTATATGGAATTGATCGTAAAGAAGTGATGCCTTCTCTTGGTGTTCACTCCGTGAGGTATTCTTGGTTGGTGACACGCTAGTTGAGATGCAGTGCCGGCTAGGCAGGGTGTGGGCAATCATATCGGGTTTCTGAGCGACCCACTAGCCTTCGGGCTAGATTAGGGTGTGGGCACGACTGTCGGGCTCCTCCGATATTACTTTACTTAGTGAACTTAAGAGCAACGTTAGTTCTTTACTGGATTTTGGATTCATTGTCAACTTCTTCTTGCGATAAGTGTGTCCTTGCCTGGCTTAACTAATCGTGAGTGCATACGTCGTCTGGTAAGCGTATGGTGGGTTGGTTAGGTGCCGGATCGTCCAGCAGTGAAGGCATACAACGTTTGGTAAGTGTATGGTGTGCTGGGCGGTTTCTCGGGTATTCGGATCTCGTATTGTAGTCGGAGTTGGTTATGAACTCGGGGTCCTGACATGTGTTTCTTTACATTAGAGCATGCCTTGTTCTATAGATAGATATAACCAGAAGTTACAGTATCATTATTGTATGAAGTTCCGATGGTCGTAGGTAGTTTTTATAATGACAAGTTCTTTACTACCGTACATAAATTTTATGTCTATTGTTTTAACTTCAGGAAATTAGGAAGTTGCAAGCCCATAGGGTCCATCTAGACGGGATCCATCTCCTCTAGCGCAACCTCTCTCTTTCCCCGCTCCACCCAGCCCCTCTACTACATCCACCCTACTCCATCAACCCTTCTTCCCCTCTTCTCCCCTCCTTCATTGTCCCCATATCGACGTGCCACCGTCTCTCCTTCTCTTGTCATCCTGCCTTACCCAACCTAAGTTCCTCAACATTTTCACCTCACAGTGCCATCTAAGGTGGAAAATGTTACCGGATAATCCATATTATTTGGTATTCATATTTGGAAAAACACGGACGTGGTAAGCAAAATCAGCATTCGAATAAAAAAGAGATACACATACGAATGGTATCTAAATTATTCTTGCGGATACAGATACTGATATTGTACTGTGGATTGAGTTGAATATGGATAGGATTTAATATCCGTATTTGAATGGAATTATTTTTGAATAACTTTGCCATTTGACCTCCGATTTGGGCAAACTAGATATTCATTTTGATTATCTCGACATGGCGGACATCAACGTGGCCTCTAATTTTCCATTTGATGAATTTTATTTTGGCATATTTTAAAGAAAGTTGTAGATATTCGTATCCGACCGAATTGAGCACACATCCGATCTGTATTCATATTCGAGTAAAATCCGATCTGTATTCGTTTTCGACAACATCCTTCTTCATATTCGTATTCATTTTGAAAATATAGAAAAAGAAGTGAAAAGAGCATTATGAATCCATATTCGATGGTTTCCGCCCTTAGTGCCATCCTCCGTGGCCGCCCACTGCGAAGCGACCACCTCCCTAGCCTCTCTCTACGACTAGGGGGTGTGAAACCCTTTATTGGAAGGAGGCGACATTACCATCATTCGTCCTCTATTGTTGTTGATCTAGTCGTGCAAGAGAGGAGAGCACGAGAGAGGAGGGAGGAGAATGGAGTGTGCTAGGCGCCGTTGAATGAATGAGATACACGATATGATAGGATCCTTTTGGGTTGGCTCCCAAAGGACCGTGTTGGCTCCCTTCATATTTCAAAAAGCGGGCGGCCGCCTGTGTTTAACCCCCATGAACTCGGTCCATGCGCAGCAGCGCCGGCGCGAAATCAAACGCTGACACCTTCCGGTCCAACTTGTGCAGCCGCCATCCACCGACTTCTCTTTGTGTGTGCGTGTGACATTAAATCACTTGTCAGCATCTCAGCTCTTTCTCCGCTCAGAAGAAAACATTCACGTCCTCTTGGCAATCGCTGCACCTGAGCTTCTCCTCTGCTGCCCCGCAAATAGCACAGCTGCACACTTCCATCTCCTTCGAACTCCCCGCCGGTCTCGCACAAACGACCAAGAGATCCCCTCAAAAACTTGGCCGATCTTGTAAACTCCAGGACAGACAAGTTAAGTAATGATTCCTTCTTGTAGCTCGCTTCGCTAAATTCTATCTTATCTGAGCCTAAGTAGTTGCTAGCTGGGTGCTTCAGTTAGTGCGAGTACGTACAGAAGCCTGCGACCAGAACGGCCATTGCCGCCGCCACATCCATCGCTGCCCCCGCCGCCGCAACGGTCGCAGCAAGCGACGGGAGCAGGTATGGACTTGCCCGCCAGGCTGCCGGACCCGGTGCCGTCGCCGATACTGAAGCACTCATCGTCGATCTCGCAGTCGCTGCGGTCGGTGGCCGACACATCGTCTGTCACCTTCGCGGCCGACATCCGGTCGCGCTCCACGCCCAGGTCCACCGAGTCGTCGTTCGAGAGCTTCCGGAGCGCCCGGTCGAGGCCCAGTGTCTCGCGGTCGTCCACGAGGCGATCCGCGTCCGAGCGTGCCGGTTCGCAGCGCGACCTCCTAGACGAGGACGCGCGGTTCGTGTACATCAACGACGCGGCGAGCACGAACGCGCCGCCGGCCAGGTTCCCGGACAACTCCGTCCATACAACCAAGTACTCCGTCTTCACCTTCATTCCGCGCAACCTCTACGAGCAGTTCCACCGGGTGGCCTACGTCTACTTCCTCGTCCTGGCGGCGTTGAACCAGGTGCCGCAGCTCGGCGTGTTCACGCCTGCCGCGTCCATTCTGCCGCTGGCGTTCGTGCTCGGTGTGACGGCGGTGAAGGACGCGTACGAGGACTGGAGGCGGCACCGGTCGGACAAGAACGAGAACGACCGCACGGCGTCTGTGCTGGTGGACGGCGTGTTCCGGCCGAAGCGATGGAAGGAGATGCAGGTTGGCGACGTGGTGCGCGTGGCGGCCAACGAGACGCTGCCGTGCGACATGGTGCTGCTCTCCACGAGCGACCCCACCGGCGTGGCCTATGTACAGACCATCAACCTCGACGGCGAGTCCAACCTCAAGACGCGCTACGCAAAGCAGGAGACTATGTCCACGCCGCCGGAGGCGCTCGCGGGGGTCATCAAGTGCGAGAAGCCCAACCGCAACATCTACGGCTTCCTCGCCACCGTCGACCTCGACGGCCGCCGTACCGTCTCCCTCGGCACCTCAAGCATCATTCTCCGTGGCTGCGAGCTCAAGAACACGGCCTGGGCCATCGGCGTGGCAGTGTACACTGGCCGGGACACCAAGGTCATGCTCAACAGCTCGGGTGCGCCGTCCAAGCGCAGTCGCCTCGAGACGCACATGAACCGCGAGACCATCGAGCTCGCCGTCGCCCTGGTCCTGCTCTGCTCCGTCGTGTCTCTCCTCGCCGGCTTCTGGCTCGGCAACAATGACGACAAGCTTGGCGTCATCCCCTTCTTCCGCAAGAACGACTACTCCTCGCTCGAACTTGGGAAGTACAACTGGTACGGGACGGGCGCGCAGGTGGTGTTCACGTTCATGATGGCGGTGATACAGTTCCAGGTGATGATCCCCATCGCGCTCTTCATATCCATGGAGCTCGTCAGGGTGGGGCAGGCGTACTTCATGGTGCAGGACAAGCACATGTTCGACGACAAGAGGCAAGCCAGGTTCCAATGCCGGGCGCTCAACATCAACGAGGACCTGGGGCAGATCAAGTACGTCTTCTCCGACAAGACCGGCACGCTCACGGAGAACCGGATGGAGTTCCGGTGCGCCAGCGTGCACGGCCGCGACTTCAGCGAGACCGACGGCGGCGAGGATGACGGGCATGACGTGATAGGTAAGCAAGCTTCAGTTATTCGGTTGGAAGTATCGTTATCGCTAAGCGTGGTTGACTAATCACCGATTGAGAGCAGCGGTGTTAGCACTATCTGACTAATCACCGATTGCCGCCTTTAACCTGTGAAAATGAAACTTCATGGTTACAATACAGGGACATGCAGTACTATTATTCATCACTGATTAGTTATGTAACTGTTCAAGTCAAACTTCTGAATGAACTTTTTGCATCCTTTTTAAGCCCACAGAGAAAAAGGCAAGTTCTTCCAATACTTGAATGTAGGACTTTCAAGCTACCTGCAACTAAAAATGCTGCAGTTTTTGCTGCCATTTGATTGTTCTGGTCGTACCATACAACGGAGAATGAGACAACCTAGGATCACTGATCAGGGTTGACCGCCGTTTCCCTCGGATAAGCATAGCATCACCAGACATCTTCAACTAATCCAACATCTTGCATTCTTTAGGAATTTGAAATGCATCGATAACGATGATTCATCACCATCCTTTTCATTGTCTCACAGCCTGACAAGACAGGGAAATTACCCGGCAAATTGAGTAGTACATCAGGTTGCTTAAGCAGTATACCTTCGTGTAATAACCCAGTCATTTCAGAAAAAGAAATTAGAAAATATAACCCAGTCATGTTTTTTAAAAAATGAACTTTAGATGATACAAAAAAATTCTGATGCAAGTCTTGTCTGACATTCTGTTTCGGTGCAGTGGACGGCGTGGTCTTGAGGCCGAAGACGGCGGTCAAGACGGACCCGAAGCTGATGGCATTGCTCAAGGACGGGACGGGCACCAGGGCCGGCCGCGCCCGCGACTTCTTCCTGGCGCTGGCCACCTGCAACACCATCGTGCCCATCGTCGCCGACACGGCCGACCCGGCGGTGAAGCTGGTGGAGTACCAGGGCGAGTCCCCCGACGAGCAGGCGCTGGTGTACGCCGCCGCGGCGTACGGGCACACGCTCGTGGAGCGCACCTCCGGGCACATCATCGTAGACGTGTTCGCCACCAGGCAAAGGTACGGGCAGATCACCCTACCCATCTAGTCTAAATTCTTTTGCTTCTAATTCCATCGGTGTTGGTGAAATTGATTTGCTTTGTTTCTGATTTGACTGCATTTTTGTGGGTGAAATCGCTGTTTGTTTGTCGATTAGGACCATGTTGTAGAAAGTCATTAACCATATGGTAATAATAATTGGGCAAATACGTGGAATTGCGATGCGATCAAGAGTGACATGCATGTAGTAGACGTGGAATCTACTATACGTCATATAGTAGATTGTAGTGAGACAAGGGGAAAACTAAATAGTAACAGATCAGGATAAAGTGTTTCGCTAGTGTCACCCAATCCTGGGTCCGGCGGCCACGCTGATACGTTGCTCGGAGCCTCTGGTCAGCAAAAGCAAAACTGTCAACTGCTCCACTTCGCTAGAAGGCAAAGAGGTGTGGCTGCTGATAGTACCCGTTATTTAAGTCGTTAGCATTTCCTGGTTGGATGTATCGCATCGAGCAAATGATGGCTACGTACGCACTAGCATAGTATAACGCTTGATTGATCGATAGCAATAGTTAGTAGGAGGTACGTATTACCTCGTTATTTATGTACGGGCATCACATTTTTCATGCCAGGATATATACCGTGGGGGCAGAAATTATACTTTTAGCATGGTTATGCGGAATATCACAGCTGTTATGGAGAAGTCTGATTTCTCATGGTCGCGTCGCCATCATGGTATATAGACCCACTGGGTTAAATATTTTTGTTACGAAAACCGAAACTAAGCATGCAGATCCGTCACAAAACGACATACAGAAGCGTAGATCTATACTAAGAATATTATAAAATAGACAACAAGAGATATGGTGTTTTTAACGTGGTTCAGCCGTAAGTCTTATATCCACGGAGCATGACTACGGGCGCTTCTCCACTTGTCTTGATCACGTTGGTTTTGGTCTGGTTAAGTTGTGGGGTGTCCTTCTAGGCCTAGGATACACGAATATGATGCCACCTCTACCTGTATGCTATGAGGACTCCTTGTAGTACTCTAATACAATAGTACGTCTTCTCTAGTTCAACTCGTAAACTACTCTTATACATATTCGACACAATCTTAACAATTTTTACGGATTTATTATTTCCACCAAATTATACATCATTAAGATTACAATCTCATAAATTTATTTAATCTAATCTTAGCTCTAAAAATATGTAATTATATGGCTGTGTGGAAATTAATATAAGCCTCAACGCGTAAGTGTCAAGTTATGGAAGGTACTATCAAGTTAAAGAAACTTCTCTTTGGTCCATACTGGTTTACATTACTGAATGTGCAGGCAAAGGCTTAACTCATAACTCATCATGCCACAAATCATAGTATTTGTACAGCATGCACCAATTTTTCAATCAGGAATGCTCACAAAATCACAAATTGTCTCAAACTCTGAACGAGTCAATCCAGCACGGCGACGGTCGTACGGGCTAGTACGCCACGGCTTAGCGCCAGGGTGATAAGAAAGAAAAGAAAAATCAGGCGCCCAAGATTTGGCTCGTGCGAGGGCACTCGACAGCAGCTGGACGGCCGAGATCCTCCCGTGCTCCACAAGCCATGTGGGCCCCGTGCCCCGGACAGGGCAAATCGGACGGCGGCCACGAGGCTTCCAAAACCCCACTTACTTACTAGGGCCCACCAGCACCGCGCCGTACGTGGACGTGGACGTGCAAGGCAGGCCAGTGCGACCAGTGCGTCGCCGGCGCGCGCGGGCCACTTGCCGTGCACGGCGCGCCCAGACGGTCGCGACGGCGAGCTGGGCTGCACCACCGCCATCATCGCGCGTTAATATTATTTCCACCTCCACTCAAGGGCAGCAGCCACTAGTGTGCCGTGTAGAACGGAGCGTGCGGGTTTCGGTGGGTCTCTCCAGTTTCCGTGCCATGGTTTTACCGGTGTTATGGGTGCTTCTGATAACAATTAAGATTTTATCTTACATTTCTTCTTTTCGTGTTTTCTGTTGGATGTTTGTGTCTCGATGTAACTTGATGTCGTCCTATTTTAGTGTCAGTGACTACTATCGAAATATGTTGGATTTTTTTTATTGGCCGTGTGCATTGTGATATATAGAGGCCAAAAGTAATAAAATTTTTATTGATTAAGCTATTAAGCGATCACATGGTTTAGGATCCGTGCGATCTGTTTCAATGTACCTGCTTTTGTCCATGAGTGGAATATTGTTTATTTCGTCGTATACCATAGTAATCGCAATTTTGCGGGCTTAATTTGAGACCTAAGTATAGTTCATGTAAGCGCGTGTGCACCTAATACTTTCGTGCGCCTGGGTTCGTTAGTCCGGCAGCCAATAATTTAACGGGTTTGACTCGATCTAATTAATCCTGGATCGAGCCCACACGATTCTAAATAGATCCTTTCAGGATCATATCCTCCTCATATATATGGTTGTTGTTTATCTTTCGATCGGTCAATTTTGGGCAACTAAACACGGGAAGATATTCCCTAAGCCTCCTTTTGGTCAACATGCTTGAGCTTCATGAACAAGAAATCTCATCTATACTATACTTAACGAGAATACCCCAAGATTCTCCAAAACACTAGTATCAAAACTCGTCTGGTCCAATGCATATTCATAGCATCAAATTTCTTCATGGTAACAATTATTTGGGGGGCCAGTTTCTTTCCCACTTTTCCTTGGAAAAAGAGAGATGGAAAGAGAGAGCGCCATGGAACTGATCCAATCAGGTTCGGCAGAAAACCGGGAAGAAAAAAAAGGAAAGAGCGCTTTTGTCCTCTGCTGCTAAGGACAGATCAAATCCAAGTGTAAAATACTCTCTTTTTTCTAGTCAAATCCACTGCGCAAGCGATATGGCATGGCCAGTTCATGTGGTCGTCCATCAATCTATAAACTGCGACGAGCTCTGAATTTGAGGACAATGTCTCCAGTTCGACATCTTTTTAGGAATTCAAGTTTCTGCCAAGCACTGTGGGAAAATATTTCATCACAAATGCCTAAAATATTTCATCACAAATGCCTAAAATATTTCAGCGCCGCGCTGATACATCCCAACACCTGAAAATTATATTTCGCAATGTTGTGTCATCCATTAGAGTTTTAAATTTAGAAACAAAATAGGAACATGCACGTAGAGCCAAGACCGGTCCAGGATTAGCATACTTTAGTGCAACGTAGCTTGTGCGTTTGGTCATGAGATTGGACAGGGAGCTCCAATGGCGCATGCGCTATCGTCACGCTCGGGCTGATGGGCTTCTAGAAGGAAACGGTCGATGTCTCGTCGCCAAGTTTACTGCACATGGCTAGCCCGTGGTTTATGGGAAGCTTTCAGTTGGGGGTTTCATGTCAACTATGTGTTGTGAGGGACGTTGAATGGCTGCTCAACGAAGATTTATGGCCTCTGCTCCATGAGCAGAGCAATTTCCTGTCAAGATTCTCCTGGATAAAATATGTTGTTACCCGTATCAGTTATGCAACCACTTGTTAATTTAACGAAATTACAAACGTTGACCTGATTCGAATTTAAACGCAGAAAGAAAGCAGTAGTCTTGGCTTAGCAAAAAGTCAACAAGTCAGAGATGGTATTTTGTGATTGCCGTGCAAGTAATGCAATTGCCTTTTCATATTTCGCGTTTATTGGGCTTAAGATATTGGTTCTTCTGATTTTGTTGCAAAATTCTCCCTAGACAATGGACAAAAGTTAATTTCCGCTCAAAATACTGGGAGTTGACTCTTCTAGGAGTAGTAACTGAAGCTTTCCCGGGTAGGATGTAAATCCTTCAAGTCTGTTATGGTTAAAAAGCGGTCCAACGAATCTTCACTAAAGGAAAACAATCTTCTCTTTCTTCTTCCTCTCTCTTCTTTAACTCAACAAAGATCCCGTGTAATACATCTAACAAAAAATTATTATCATATTATTAGAGATACCCTTAACACTCACATAATAAACTACCGTATGATTTAACTGTTTGTAGTTGGGAGCCATCCACGCCGGCACACCAAAGAAGCGCAGAACCTCATCTCATCTGCAATTCATTTGACCTTTCTGGAAGCTTCGCGATCTCCGCCACAAAGCAAAGCCGGCACCCCCAGGCACCAACCCGACGAAATTGAGAAGATTGTTTAGTGGGCAGCCCTCACCGTCTCTCCACTCCGCGGAGCCCGTTTCTATCGATTTTTTTGACCAGCTACCGTGTGTACTACTCCGAGTCTACGTATGACAGCTTAATTTCTCTACTAATTAATTAAGCCGCCTAAATTAACAAGGAAAATAATAAATAAGGAAACAGTTCAGTTGGCCTCATTCCCTTTGTCTTTTCCGTCGTCTCCCCGGGGCTAAGAAGCTTCTGGGAGTGAGAGATGGTTATCATTTCTCCTCCTAATCCAATATCTACTAGCTTTTCATGTCTCAACTAACAACTAATTGAGATGCCCTGCTAGACTTGAGATAGACAGAACACAGAAGAAACACAAGCAACAGAGAACCCAACAATAGAGAAGCACACACCAAAGTTTACAAGTCTCTCTTTCTCGTCCAAACGGTTCCTTTGTCCTCACCAAGTCACCAATTCCCTCTGCCAGATTTTAAGCGCCATGGCCAAACCGTTCCAAGTCCTCAACAAGTTTGCGTATCTTTTCTCCCTTTGCTTCGTCTCCTTCTCCTCCTGAAATAAAAATTCTCTCTGCAGCAGCAGCCGATCTTTAATGCAACACTCGCCTGTAGTTACTCCCAGGCATCCACCTCAACCCAACCACCTCGCTCCTCTTGGTTGCCTACTTTCTTTTGCTCTGCTCCTCCCCTGTTTCTTCAACCCAACCGGGCTCTCGCTGTGCCCGCCAATCCGCCGGTCAAAATCCGACCTTGCCGCGCGCGCCGGGATCGCCATGGCCGGGAACGCTGGCGGGGATTCTAGGTTCTTCGTTTGACGCAGCAGGTCCGTCTGCCCTGTCAGCGCGAGCGCGCCCGCCATGGCCGAGGACCACGGGTCGTCGCGGAACATGTCGATGTCGCACAAGGAGCTGGGCGACGAGGACGCACGGGTGGTGCGCGTGGGCGACGCCGCGCGCACGAACGAGCGGCTCGAGTTCGCGGGGAACGCCGTGCGCACGGCCAAGTACTCGCCGCTCACGTTCCTGCCGCGGAACCTGTTCGAGCAGTTCCACCGCCTCGCTTACATCTACTTCCTCGTCATCGCCGTGCTCAACCAGCTCCCCCAGCTCGCCGTATTCGGGCGCGGCGCCTCCGTCATGCCGCTCGCCTTCGTCCTCACCGTCACCGCCGTCAAGGACGCGTACGAGGACTGGCGCCGCCACCGGTCCGACCGCGCCGAGAATAACCGCCTCGCTGCTGTCCTATCCCCCGGCGCGGGCACCCAATTCGTCCCGACCGAGTGGAAGCACATCCGCGTCGGCGACGTCGTGCGGGTCGGCGCCGACGAATCTCCCCCGGCGGACATGGTCCTTCTCGCCACCAGCGACCCCACCGGCGTCGCCTACGTGCAGACCCTGAACCTTGACGGCGAGTCCAACCTCAAGACTCGCTACGCTAAGCAAGAAACGCTCACCACGCCGCTCGAGCATCTCGCCGGCGCCGTCATCCGCTCCGAGCGCCCGAACCGTAACATCTACGGGTTCCAGGCCAACCTCGAGCTCGAGGGGGAGGGCCGCCGGATACCGCTTGGCCCGTCGAACATCGTGCTGCGCGGCTGCGACCTCAAGAACACGTCCTGGGCCGTCGGCGTGGTGGTGTACGCGGGGCGCGAGACCAAGGCGATGCTAAACAACGCGGGCACGCCGACCAAGCGCAGCCGCCTCGAGACGCACATGAACCGCGAGACGCTCTTCCTCTCCGGTATCCTCATCGTGCTCTGCGCGCTGGTGGCCGCGCTCTCGGGCGTGTGGCTGCGTACCCACGAGACCGAGCTCGAGCTGGCGCAGTTCTTCCACAAGAAGGACTACCTGAAGAGCGACAAGGACAACAACAACTACAACTACTACGGCATAGCGGCGCAGATCGTGTTCAACTTCCTTATGGCGGTCATCGTGTTCCAGATCATGATACCCATCTCGCTCTACATCTCCATGGAGCTGGTCAGGCTCGGGCAGGCCTACTTCATGATCCGGGACGCGAGGCTGTACGACGCGTCGTCCAACTCGAGGTTCCAGTGTAGGGCTCTCAACATCAACGAGGACCTGGGCCAGGTCAAGTGCGTCTTCTCCGATAAGACCGGCACGCTCACGCAGAACAAGATGGAGTTCCGGTGCGCAAGCATTGACGGCGTCGATTATAATGACATCACGCGGCAGCAACCTGCTGGTAGGACTAATTTCCCTCTTATCCTGATTGATTTCTTCTGATTAGGGGAGTCTGGGTTGGGAATTGATAGCTTTTGATTCATAGCAGAGGGTGATCCGGTATGGGTGCCAAAGGTGCTGGTTAACGTCGACAGAGAGGTCGTGGAGCTGCTGAGGGATGGGGGTGATACCGAGCAAGGGAGGCACACCAGAGAGTTTTCCTTGCCCTGGCAACGTGCAACACCATTGTTCCTTTGATCCTTGATGGCCCTGACCCAAAGAAAAAGGCGATCGACTACCAAGGCGAGTCTCCGGACGAGCAGGCATTGGTCTCTGCCGCCGCGGCTTATGGCTTTGTGCTTGTTGAGCGAACGTCCGGGCACATTGTCATTGACGTCCTTGGTGAGAAGCAGAGGTATACTTCACTAATAGATTTGCATTGGGGATAAGGACAAATAGGCGTTCGGATTTTTACTCTCATGGTACTACAGTTTGCCGTTAGTTTGTGTCGTTTAGTAGTGGAAGTTTTGTTGGTTTGCGGCTGTCGCTTGCGTCCTCTTTTTTGGGCCTGCATTGCATGACATTCATTCTATTTGTGGTAGTGAAGCAACTGCAGAACTTCAGGAAATGCTTCACCTGAACTGTTGATGGATGCAACCGGTTGTTGATTTCCCTACTGACTTTGTAGATGTAGAAGACTACTAGTGTTTGTTAGTGCAATGTCCTTTTTCCTTCAGCATTTCGTGCAACTAGACCTTGTAACTTTTATGTTCTTTTAAATATCGTTAGTGTCTTCCACAAGACGTTTGCTCATTTAATTGCCTTTACCGAACTTCCTGTGCAGATTTGATGTTCTTGGTCTTCATGAGTTTGACAGCGATCGCAAGAGGATGTCCGTTATAATTGGCTGCCCTGACAAGACTGTCAAGCTGTTTGTAAAAGGTGCAGATAGTTCAATGTTTGGAATCATCGACAAAACACTGAATCCAGATGTTGTTAAAGCAACTGAGAAGCATCTCCATTCATATTCATCGGTAGGCTTGCGGACGCTTGTTATCGGTGTGCGGGAACTTAGCCAGACAGAGTTTCAGGAGTGGCAAATGGCTTATGAGAAGGCTAGTACCGCACTACTAGGAAGAGGGAACCTACTACGTGGCGTGGCGGCCAACATTGAAAGGAACATGCGCCTACTGGGAGCCTCTGGTATTGAAGACAAGCTGCAGGAGGGAGTACCTGAAGCAATTGAAAAACTGAGGCAAGCAGGGATTAAGGTTTGGGTACTGACAGGTGATAAGCAAGAAACAGCAATCTCCATTGGCTATTCCTGCAAGCTTTTGACAAGGGACATGACACAGATTGTAATCAATAGTCACTCAAGAGAGTCATGCAGAAGGAGTCTAGATGATGCAATCTCCATGGTTAACAAACTTCGGTCATTATCGACAGACTCTCAATCTAGAGTGCTCCTCGCTTTGATCATTGATGGTAACAGCCTCGTCTACATTTTGAATACAGATCGGGAGGAGAAGGTATGGAATCACACTAGCATCTGTATCATCTGAGAGATTCTGTTATGAAGAACTCATGAAATATCAATTTTGCAGCTTTTTGAAGTTGCAATAGCTTGTGATGTTGTCCTATGTTGTCGGGTGGCTCCCCTACAGAAGGCTGGCATTGTTGATCTAATAAAGAAGCGAACAAGTGACATGACTCTAGCTATTGGAGATGGTACAATTTTTTTAAAAACTAGTTCAGCACTACACGTATTACTTTGTAATTTCTGGATTTTTGTCAATCTGAAAAAGTTTTTTTTCAGGTGCAAATGATGTATCCATGATTCAAATGGCCGATGTTGGCATTGGCATCAGTGGGCAAGAGGGAAGGCAGGCTGTTATGGCCTCAGATTTTGCCATGGGGCAATTCAGATTTTTGGTCCCCCTGTTGTTGGTTCATGGCCACTGGAACTACCAGAGAATGGGCTACATGATCCTATACAACTTTTACAGAAATGCAACTTTTGTCTTTGTGCTTTTCTGGTAAGTGCACTCCCCTTACTGCCAAGTTTGTTCAATCTGCATTAAGAGTCAATGATAAACCCCTTTACCCAATGCAGGTATGTACTTTACACTGGTTTCACCCTGACAACAGCAATAACTGAGTGGAGTAGTGTGTTGTACTCTGTGATATATACCGCTGTCCCGACTATCATTGTTGCCATTCTCGATAAGGATCTGAGTCGGCGGACATTGCTGAAATATCCCCCACTCTACGGCGCGGGGCAGCGCGAGGAGAATTACAACCTTAGGCTATTCATTTTCGTCATGTTGGACTCCGTTTGGCAGAGCCTCGCTGTTTTCTTCATCCCTTACCTCGCATACAGAAAGAGCGCAATTGACAGTGCCAGTCTGGGAGACCTCTGGACACTGTCTGTTGTCATTCTTGTCAACATTCACCTTGCAATGGATGTCATCAGATGGAATTGGATCACACATGCGGCAATATGGGGCAGTATTGTCGCAACATGGATTTGCGTCATGATCATAGACTCCATACCAATCTTGCCCGGTTTCTGGTATGCACTCATCCTTGTTAATTGTTATTTGCTTGCTTAGTAGTAGGACAAAATTCCTACATGGTTGCTGATTCTGTGACTGTATGACAGGGCAATCTATAAGGTGATGGGAACAGGCTTGTTTTGGGCATTGCTGCTTGCGGTGATTGTGGTTGGAATGATCCCTCATTTTGCCGCGAAGGCTATCAGGGAGCATTTCATCCCCAACGACATTCAGATTGCGAGAGAGATGGAGAAGTCGCAAGATTCTCGTGATGCCACTCATCAAGATGTTCAGATGAGTACATTCGCTCGAGCGTAGGTGTAGGGGGTCAACACAATGGTCTTTGTTCATTCACATAGGATAGCGTTACACCTTTTCTTTGGTTCTTTTTGTTCTGTGTATATAAAGCAATTCTTTCTGCAGTGAGCAGGCTTCTTGTTGCTTGCTGACTTGTCAACTATCCAAAGGATAGATTTCTTGTACCCATGCTGTGTATCCGCCTGCAAAATTTTGTTGATATATATGAATAGGAAATCGTACAGGAATTAACTGTGCAAATTCAGAAACAGGAACCACCGTAAGAGTTACTGTACTATTAAGTTTCAATTTTAATGAAAGATAATGGAGCCGGGGTAATTTCCTGTGCTTCTATAAGAGTTAACTGTTTTCAAATTCCGAAAAATATAGAGTCCTTTATGCCAGTGGTATAATGGTTTCAGACGTTCATTCAGCAGGGATTTCTTTATTTGTCCGGAACAAATTCAGAAACTTATCCTATTGATAAAAAATAAGAGCTAAACCAGTTATATTGTGACTATTAACCATACAACTTAAATATCTTTAAAATTTTCTTCAGTCCGCTGATGATACTATTTTCTTGTTTGATGGAGATTTAGAGGGGGATAGAAACCTTAAATTTCTTTTATGTCTGTTTGAACATCTGGATTAAAGATAAATTTCCATAAGAGTGAGGTGGGGAGGCTGCTTTGAGACAAGATGATTTTGCTCAAATTTTTACTTGTAATATAGGTATTGTTCCTTTCAAATCTTAGGTGTGCCTCTTCATGTTAGGAAGGTAGGAAACTAAGATTGGAAGGGTACAGAGGATAAAGTGGAAAGCAAGCTTAATTAGCTGTTGGAAAGGTCGTATGCTTTCTTTAGGGGCAGATTAACACTTTTAAGCTCATGTTTAAGTAATGTGCCTTATTACGTGATGTCTCTTTATAGTTTGCCTAAGGGGATTAAGAAGAGAATTGATTTTTTTAGAGCTCGGTTGTTATGGCAGGAGGACCAGAGTATCAAGAAATACCACTTAGTGGGTTGGCCTATGATATGTTAGCCAAAGGATCAGGGTGCGTTAGGAGTAACAGAGTTAACTATTAAGAATATTTGTTTATAAATAAATGGTTGTGGAGATTATAAGATGAAGGGGTCTATGGTAAGATTTAATCAGAGCTAAGTATTTGAAGAACCATACTCTTGCTCAATGTGCAATCAAACATAGCTAGTCTGATTCTAGAAAAACATAAAGATAAAAGAAAGACCAGAAAGAAAAAAAAAGAGAGAGAAACCAACAAAAAAAAACATAGCTAGTCATATTTTTGGAATGGCTTGATGCATGTTAAAGACATTTTTTATGAGTTCTGTGCCAAGAGTGTTGGTAATGGTAAAAGAACTAGATGATGGGGACACTGCTCTACAGTTTAAGTTTGCTAGGATATTTAATTTAACTTTTAGTCAACATATTACTGTAGCTACTGTCATGACAGAAGGCTGGGTAGCATTAGGTTTAGAAGAGTGCTGTGTGGCAGAGTTTAAAACAACTCTGTGAAGATGTGGTGTTATCTGATGAGCAAGATAAGTGTAAGTGGCTATTGGACAAGAACGATATTTTTCTATGAAGTCAATGTACTCAGCCTCGATCTCTAGATAAGTTGATTTCCCTTTTAAGCATTTCTAGAAACTTCAATTACCTCTAAAAAATTAAAGTTTTTATATGGCTGGTAGTTCAAAATAAGGTTTTAACTATAGATAATCTTCTTCATAGAGGTTGGAAGGGCCCTAAGGAGTGTGTCCTATGTGGTATGGAGAATGTGGATAACTTGTTTTTACAATGTCCCGTTGCTAAGTTTGTATAGAGGGTGATTGGCTGTTCTTTTAACATCCGCAGTATCCTATCTTCCATACAACATATTTGGGACTGGATTTTTGTTTTTCCTTATAAGCAGCGAAACTTAATTGCTATTTGTGTGGCTGCTTTGTTCTAGACAATTTGGGAGACAGAAAATTTAGCTTGTTTTCAAAGTAAATATCCTAGAGATCCTACTAATCTAGTTTTTTCTTTATGTCACTGGATTCAATATTGTGCTAGACTAGAAGTCCGCAGCTTGGGACAGCATGCTTCTGGGGTCGATGTTGCAGCAGGTGGCAACTGAAGCTCTTAATAAGCATCATGGCCGGGGGCTGCGGGTGTTGCGCCCGGACAACGGATGGCTTGGAGGAAGCATTCTGTTGTTTTAGTGCTGTACTTGTAGTTGGATTTCATCTGATACTTAGGTCTTTTTCCGGTCTGGTGGTAGTTAGGTTCATAAATGGTATTGGAGCTTAGGGATGTATATGCCTGGTTCGTGCCGTACGTGTTTGAAAGTTTGAACCTCTAAGATTATGTGACACTTCCATTTCGTTAATGAAATCGGGAGCCTCAGCTCCTTCTTTAAAAGCCGTACAACTTCACAAGAAGATCCACAATTTGTGCTAACTGTACAACTTCCGAAGTCATAAAAGTTTTGTGCCAGTAGTTTGATGGTTTCAGAACGGATCAGGGTAAGCTTGAAAATTTTATCCTCGGTTTTTGTCACCAGATGCAGCTGATTAGTGCAATATCAGTATTTCACTTCGTATAATAATGCGGCTGAGCCAATTGCCTCGTTAATCCATCACATATGTTACAAACTTCCTGTATTAGGTATACTCAATTTTGTTTAAGTTTAACCAACTGGAACAAAGAGTCAAACTCCCCGATGGTACTCTTCTAAATGCATCGATATCAATAAATATTGCCAAGCATTCAATTCTGAACAGCAACGTAATCTCACAGATTATACATCACTATAGTATATCGCCAACATTGCACTGTTCAAAAGAATATTTCTCGAACAGTCATCTGTTGACAATTTGAAGGACACTAGTACCAGGCTACCAGCCCTCGCCATCACAAAAGATCATTTATCCAAGCCAACAGTTGCCGACTTAGAAGAGCAGACGCTGCAACAAGCCCGTCGCTAAAACGGAAGCATCTTCCACTTCTGATTTGGGCCGCCGTTCCACGGGAACAAGATGATGCGCGTGCCGTCATGCGCTCCGCCGCATTCTGGCACGGCCGCCGCCGCGTCAAGGACGAGACCAATGTCGATGACGCTGCGTATGCAGTGGAATCCTTGTCCAAGTCCGTCGCTCCGCGTCCAAAGCAGCGCCACGTCCACCGAGTCCGGGCTGTGGCCGACGACTTGAACCTACGTGCATACGACCGATGTTAACACTCCTTGTTATTATTCATATACACGTAAGGAGAAGAAGATATCTGAGTCACGCACTCCTGAAGTACGATGGAGTAAGAAACGGACATACCGACTGGTCGCCGTGAGAGTGCCTCAACGCCTTCCCGGTCGCTTTGTTCACGAGGGGCGAACGACCGGTGCCCCTGCTCGTCCGTCACGTGCCCAGTATTCCGAAAGCTTTGGATCCAACACTACACAACGAGGCAATAACATTGTGAATAAATAACGCTGTGCTAAATGCAGATGATCTCCGCGGGCTGAAGGTAAACAAGTATGAAGCGAACAGTCAGGCGACTGACCTGTCTCTCGTCCTCGCGGTCAGTCTGCGCGAGCACGGCGGTGCCGTCACGAACAGTGAGGCTCATGTTGTGGTTGCTCTGGCACGATATTCGCACGGGCGGCGCGTGCTCTGGCGCGGCAGTGTGCGGGGCGATCTGCCAGAGCTGGTTCTTGCCGCCATTCCACCGGAAAAGGATGAGCCGCGTGCCGTCGCGGGCACCGCCGTACCGAGGGATGGCCTGCTCCGCGTCGAAGATGTAGTTCGTGTTGTTGATCATGTGGATGCGACGGAAGCCGTCGGCCAGGTCCTCGCTCTCGGCCCACAGGATCGACTCGTCCAAATACCCCGGGTAGAACTTGATGGCCTTGACCTATCGAAACCATGGAACGAGCACTGTATTGAATCGATTATCTCACTTGCACAAACAAAAAGGAAGACGGCTGAAATCCGATACGCAATTGGCTTACTGGCCAGTTGTAACCGAAGGAGTGCTTCAGTGCCTCTCCGGTGGCTTTGTTCACGACGGCAAACGCAGGGCTGCCTGCCTCATCTTTGAGACCACCACCGTACCTCATGTCCTTGTACCAGAGCTAAATCAAACAGAGGGGAAGACACGCAAATCGTACGTGAGTACAAGAGTGTACACCGAAAAGACGCGTGCATGGCCGAGAGAAGGAAGAAGCGGACCCGTGGCTAAGAAGAAAATAAGAGCCTTGCCTGACGGTCGTCGCTTGGGTCGTCCTTGGTGAGGATGACTTCGCCGTTGACGATTGCGAGGCTATGGTCGTCGGACGCGCGGCAGTGGATCCTGAACGTGTAAGCCATGGTGGCCCTTGCAGTCAAATGTGGTGCTCCGCTACGATCACGAATGGCCCGATCGAGTCGCGCTCTTAGGAGTACTTCAGAAGAAATTGGAACGACGCTTTAATAGGAGTACTTCAGAAGAAGTTGGAACGACGCTTTAAGGATGGCATGGTCGTTCCTGTACAAGATATCAACTGTAATTCTAACAAGATAATCTAGAACTGTTCGGTTGTTAGATAGAGTACAACACAAGTTAAGATTTAAACCCAAGTCTTATCTATACAGGATTCTATTGTTAGTGCCACGGCCATGGTGGGTCCAAGGAAAAAAAATTCGCTTATGGAAAAATTTCGATATCTGTGGAAACCACTGAAATTTCGGAATTCATTTCGGACAAATTTATAAAATTTGAATTTGAATTTGAACGAAAATTTTCAAACATATGAAATTGGATGAAATTTGTTCGAATTTTGGACAAATTTGCTCCAATTCAAACCAACCGAAATTATTTAAACCAAATACAAAAATTTTGGTGACCCTCGAAATGTCCGAAATTATAGTCACATGCTGAAAGAGGGCCGGAGTCTGATAACAACACGCCAGATCATACTCAAGAAGGTGAGCCCTAATCATAATAGGGTTGGCCATGTATTAGCTAATTTCGCCAGCGGTGGAATTCGGAACCCGGTACCATTATGCCACGACAGACGAGTCCGAATGGCACAGAACGAATAAAATTTCCCAAGGCCCAGGTCGTATAGAGTACCGAGGGTCCGGCCCATTATTGGAGCCCGAACTTGGTGTTACGTCTCTTGTCCAATCGGCTGCCATGGGCCAAACACCCCATGGTGCCGCGCCAACGAACCTATAGGCTGAGACGTTGAGTGAGTCAGTGGAAGTGGAAGTGGAACCGCGTTCAACGTGCGCATACCCTCGTCGACCGTGGGCCAGCGACCTGCGGCGCGTGCTGTGATTTGGTGGTGGTTGTCGCACCAGCACGACTCGTGGCGTGGCCATGGTCCGTGCCGTGCTGGGCGGGGAAAGTGCAGCTGCTACGCTGCCGCCCATCATCTTCCTTTCGCGGTGAATTTCGCTGCGTTTATTAAGCAGGCAAACTTGCCCGCTGCAGCTCACTTTTCTTTCCCAAGGCTGTTGCCAGAAATGTGAATTCGACACCTGTTCCCACACAGCCACACACACATCCATGCCAAAGTTCAAAGCATGGGCAGATAGTACACAAGCTTGCGACTTCATTAATAGCTTTCAGTTTGTTTATGTAGCATTACAACACATGGTGGAACACGGCCAGAAAAAGCGCTGCAGCTATCTGCAAAGCCTGCGACAGAGATTGACTCCAGGGACAGTACACCTACACCCGTAAAGAAAGATGAAACTAACAGAACAGGAGCGAGAACCCCCACGAGGCCAAAAGCCCAAGCCACGGCCGAAGAGGGGCTCGTGCCGCTGTGTCCCGCGCCGTGGAGACACACCCAGATCCCGATGCTACCTGCTCAGCAGGGAACGGGCTCCGTGCCGGTCGACGGCTTGCCCTGCCAATGTCACGTACTCACGTTTCTGCCGCAAGTCACCATCCCGACTCGTCTTGCCTCGCATGCCAACCGCGACCAAGCCGGCCTGCTTTGCTCCACCGGCAACTTGGCATGCCAATGCCATGAAACTGCGGCTGCGCGGCATGTTCGCAGGGTCAATCCTTCGCTTGGTGTTCCAGCTGGATCTGCTGGTGCGTGCATATACTATGTTTTCTGAGATTTCTTTTATGGTACATCCTACTGCTGCTCCTTTAGAGCAGTATAGGAGGATCTTAACCCTTAGATTAAAAGGATAAATTAGATATTTAGCATTTTGGTTTATTTTTTCTTAGAGCAATTTGATCGCTATACAGTCCGCCCGCTGCCGCTCCTTCGTCCTCCCCGTGCACGACCCCGGCTCCGCCCCGTCTGCCCCGCCGTGTCCGCACCCCGCCGCGCCGCTCCCTGGTCCGCCCCGCCGCGCCGTGACCCCGGCGCCGCCCCGCCGCGCCGCGACCCTGGTGCCGCTCCCCCGTCCGCCCCACCGCGCCCCCGTGCGGCCCACGGTGCTCCCCGTCTCCGTCGGCACTGCCCCGTGCGCGATCTCGCCGCCGCTCCCCTGTTTGCCCCGGCGCTCCCCCGTCCGCCCTGCCAAGTCCCCATGCTGCCACGGCGCTCCGCCGTCTCCGTCGGCGCGGCCCCATGCGCGACCCCGCCGCCGCCGTCCGGCCTGGCGCTCCCACGTCTGCCCCGTCGCGCCTCCGTGCAGCCCACGCCGCTCTCCCGTCTCCGTCGGCGCGGCCCCGTGCGTGACCCCGCCGCCGCTCCCCCGTTCGGCGCAATCTGTCTCTGTCCAATCTGGCTTCATCTTGACGTATCATAGGTTGTAAGTAGCATTTGCATGCTGTTCCTAAAGAGTGTTGTGTTGATTAGTGTTGGAAAAGTAGAGATGCATCATGCTGTCGAGATTGTTTGGTAAGACTGCTTTAATTAGGCCTTAAATTGCTGCTGGAATTAGATGCCTGTGATTGTTCTGGCCTTCTCGAACAACTAGGTTGTACATATGGAGTTTCAAATGGATGTTAGCTTCTTCCAGCAGTTAGACAACATTATCTGTAGCTAGTCAATATTAGACTGCTTAGAGAGATGCAAATTCACAATCTAATTAATTTGTAGCACTAGTGTACACGGGGCATGCAAATTAAAGAAATTTTAGCTTAGGTTTGTACCTTGTATTTTAGCTTTTTTTTAAAGACAGATAATTTGATTTTGTTGGTTTCTTGATAGCAGTTGTACAACATGGATGCTCACCACGTCAGCTTGGAGGAAATAGAAGAATATTATAAGGTGGTTAGTCAAACGTTCAGAAGCGAGGAAGAAGGTTATGACTTCTACAATAGTTATGCTCGATCAAAAGGGTTTGGTGTTAGAAAAGATGATGCCAAGCAGAAAGGTGGCATCAGAATCCGACGCCTGTACGTATGCTGTAAACAAGGATACCGATCGAAGAAGCACTTTGGACAGCCTAACCGGAAAAGAAAACCAAGGGCACTTACCCGTTGTGGATGTCACGCTCGGATGCAGATCGAGCTGAATATAGAAACTGGCGAATGGTTTGTCAAAGAATTCGTGGACCGCCATAACCATTAATTCACAAAACCTGACCAATCAGCTTTCCTATAGTCTTATCGTGGGCTAAGTGATGCTCAAAAGGTTGATGTCATTGAGTACAACATCGGTGGCCTGCGCACACATCAGATTATGGAGGTAATGGAGAAGCAGCACGGTGAGTATGAGAAGGTTGGCTCTGTATCTCGGGACCTGTATAATTTTGTTGCCGAGTACAAGAAGGAAAGGATTGACGGTTTTGATGCCCAATACATGCTGAACTATATGGCGGCGCAGGAAGAGAGAGATTCTGATTTTTTTCAGATACAGCACGGATAGCGAAGGCTATCTGCAAAACATATTTTGGGTGGATGCACAGTCTCGGTTGGACTATGATGCTTTTGGTGGCGTTGTGGTGTTTGACAGCACATACCGCGTGAACAAATATAATCTGCCATTTGATTGAACCACCATCGCAGCACAATTGTATTTGGGGTTGGTATTGTATCGGATGAGACCGTCGCATCATATGTGTGGTTGCTTCATGCATTTTTGGAGGCGATGCACCAGAACCATCCCAGGTCAGTGATCACACATGGGGACAATGCAATGGCCAGGGCAATTTCGCAGGTATGGCCAAACACAGATCATCGGTTGTGCAGCTGGCACATCGAACAAATATGATACGTCACCTCCGCAATCCAAAGCTGGGTGATTTTAGAAAATTCATCTACCATGCTATGGAGGTTGATGAGTTTGAGAGACATTGGCTCGAATTTAAGAATGAATATGGAATATCAGAGAAAGACGCATGGATTTGCAGGATGTACGAGCTGAGAGATAAGTGGTCCACGGCATATACCAATAGTAGATACTTCCTGGGCATGCAGAGCAATCAGAGGAGCGAAAGTCTGAACTCGACGCTTCATGTGCACCTGGACAGGAGAATGAGACTTGTTGATTTGCTGCAGCACTATGAGCACTGTGCATCAGTTATCCAAAGGAATGAGGCCGCGATGGATGCCGTAGCTACGCAGTCAGTGCCATTCATTGAATTAACGGCTAACCCGCTAGAGAAAAATGCTTCTTATATTTATACTCCTGTAATGTTCGAGAGGTAAAGGTGAAGATCGGGAGATTATCAGAATGGGAAGTTGCAAAGGTGACCGAGGAAGATGCTTTGGTTAGGTATGTTGTGGGTCGTGTAGAGAGCACGCAGGTCAGATTTGATGTGAGGTGTGTCTTTGCAGGCTCGTCGCTGGAGAGTGTGAATTGCCAGTGCCGGAAGATAGAGAGTGAGGACATTCCATGTGTACACATATTTTCTGTTTTGAAGTACCTTGGGTTAGGCACCATTCCTAATTGTTGTGTTGTCAAAAGATGGACAATAAAAGCAAAGCTTGCATTCGATTCGGACAGGAGTGCTGGTACACATGAATGGTCAAAACGGATAGATCGTTACCATGAGCTCCGCAACATGTCCGATGTTGCTTTTTTCAAAGCATCTAAGAGCACGGAGCAATCACAGAGGGTGATTGATTTTCTTAAGAGTATTATAGATGAAGGTGTTGAGAATGATGAGAATACTGAGATGACATTGTTCGGTCCGGTGCCGGCATACTTTTCGGGGGCGCACCAAACATGGACTAAGGAAGTCCTAGATCCAAAACCAATTATTCCGAAAAGCGCTCCATCGAAGAAGAGGTTTAAAGCCATTCCATGAGACATTGAATGCAACAAAAGTCATGCAGGAGTAAGTATATTTTCGTACATGTGTAATAAAAATACATTTTTAGGTAATGAAGTAGTTTGTAGAGCTAATGAAGAAGTTTGCAGTTCTCATATTAATGAAGATCTAAAAGGTCCTTGCAAGAGGAGTCGAAATGCTACTGCTGATAAATGAAGAGATCAAGCAATTGAATGAAACTGCTCGAGTCAACCATGAAGAGAGCAGAGGCGGCATCTAGTCTGCTGATTCAGTTTCTCTTATTTGAATTGAATGAAATCTGTCTTGGTTGTATGTTGTATATGTCGTTTATGCCATAAAATGACCATTATATATCGTTAAGAAGGATCTATAGTGCAGCTTTCAAGCAACTTCACACGCTGAATTTTCTCCTCCGAGAACGATGTTGTCAGTCCTGAGAGAAAATTGAACATATGCTAATGCTGGTTGTGCGCTTCATCTTAACTAGTTTTCAAGCTATTTTACACACGATTTCTTATCCTCCTTACTTGCGCATGCAAATTTGGAAATGGACTAACATACTAATCCTTTCCGTGAGTTTAGACAAGTCTGAGAGGTGATGGTGAGCCAACTCAACAACCTTCACGTCGCCTCCGTCGTGTCCATCGGTTGCCGTCTTTAGAACCTGTATGTTTTGTCTCCGCCAGTCACACATCGCCTCCGTCGTCTCCGCCGGCTGCCGTCTTTAGAACTTGCAGACGTCCACGGAACCAAATTATCACCGAGCAGACGGCCCAATCTCGCATGCATCTACCAATCAGGAACAAACAAACGATGAGGTTAGTAATTTAGCTTTTTAGCTTCGTACTGACATCACTGAATATGTCCATATCATTCAAAATCTATTATTGCAGCAGGCAATATATTTGACTCAGTTAAGTTTTGTTCAATCAGAAAAGAAGATTTAATGCATCTTACATCTCAGTAACGGCGATGGCGAAACTTATCAAATTTAGAAAACATACAAACATAGGATATTTGGCATCTCTTTTATATGTGTAACAAGAGTTTTTCCTTCTTTAAAAATATCTAGTCAAATCTGACAATTGGAGAAATCTGTATGACCTACAAGTCCATACAGAGGCAATATATTTGACTCAGAAACTGCTATTGCTTGTGTATAGCTCTATGTAGCCTGGTACTAAACTTACGAGACTTGTCATTTAGATTCTTTTGAGCATCCCCTGAATTCAGAGTAAAAAAGAGAACTTTTCTCATATCAGCCTTTTATGATCGTATTCACTTCCCAATTTACAAAGCACTATTTTTTCTTCCTTGCAGACAGGAGATAATGGGCCAGCACAAACTACAAAAAGAAAATATGCGGTCAGGACCCCTACCAAGTAACATGGATCAATTCAATGCTGTAGATATGATTTTCTTTTTCTGAATTGTTACATTATCTAACTTTTCCATGTGTAGGGTACTCAAATATGTTCAATGATTGCATACGCAAAAGTGTTCTCGGACTTAACTCCAGAGCAGCAAGACATCATAAAGCTGGTAGGACTTGGAGATCTACTCAAGACGCCTCCGGTCACCGTACGCCGTACCTTGTGCAAATGGCTGGCGAGCAAGTACGACTTGCCGTGTGATTCCTTCCTCATCCAAGGCTCACCAGTGAAGATCACAATAGTAGATGTGGAGCACCTTGTTGGTCTGCCGACAAAGGGGGAGAAATTTGTTCCATGCCCAATTGATAGAGTACGGGTCTTATTTGAGGAGCTGAAAGCAAAGAATGACACAAAAATAACTTTTAAGAGCCTGCTGGAAAAAATAGGAAACAAAGAAAGGTCTGGGTTAGATTTCATTAAGCCTTTTGTGTTGTACACAATAGGTTGTCTCTTATGTCCAACAACACAATGATACGTCAGCTCAGAGTATCTTGGAATTGTCGTCAGCATGGCAACAATGAGGGCAACTAACTGGGCAAGGCTAACGCTAGATCATCTAATCAGCAGCATCAAAAAGTACATCTCGGGACAAGCAAATCTTGAGGGCAACCTCCCTCTATTGCAGGTTCCTAGCACTATAATTCACACGGTTGTAGCTATGTTTCAAACCGTTTAACTCATGTTGTACTACGTGTTGCAGGTTTGGTTTTGGGAGAAGTTTCGGGTGGACCACCTTGAAAAGAGCATACACTATGATGGGCGCCAGAGACCACTCATCCAATACTGGAATAAGGACAAGGCACGCAAGGTCCATAATGTTTTAGAAAAACATGGTCATGATGCTAGAGAGGTAAAAAAAATTCGTTATTATAAGTATTTCTGGCACTCTAGTAATTTGAAAATGTTATCATCTACATCAGCTCGTTGTGGACCTAATGGAACCTTGGAAACCAACTAGCTCCCCGTCACTCTCATTTGACGTAGACAAAGATGCTACAACAGATTTACACGTAAGTTATTATTGCTTCGTACTATAGTTTGTCATGCAGCAAACCATTGATTATCATGTTTTCCGTACAATGAAGATCATAAAGAGCATGCTCTACCGGATTCATCGGTTGCTCTTAGACACACTAACTGCAATTCTACTCGACAATGGAAAAACACGATCCGAGGTTGTCAAATCAAAGTGGGAGATGATAGAAATGCATGATCGCGTAAAAAGTATGAGTGCAGGCTTGATAGATCTCATATCTGATTTCAATGTAAGCGTCGAACTTCTGATTAATGCATTACGTTACTTGTTCTATAATATATATTGACATGCATCTCTGCAGGACTACCGGTTCGGAGTATTTGACCACGACAAGCCTTCTTACTACACAACCGAATATAAGGATTTCAGAAAGGAAAAGGAAAATAATTCCCAAGACTACAATCGGACTAACGAAATATCACGTGACTTGGCAAAAGAATTTGAGGTAAGTACTAACAATAATGTAGCTCAAATTATAGATTTTTTTTTGCATACTGCTACACCCTTCCTCCCTACTACAGAGTGCTAAGACGCAAAGTCAGAAAGAGCTGAAACGGCCGCAGGAGGATAAAGAGTCATCAATCAGGAAGCGTGGGCGGAGAAAGATGACTTCTTCATTTGAGAAGAATAAAGATTTTCTATACTACGATCAACTCCACACTACTCCGCAACCCATGCGTACCCTTGAGGATGAGGAACAAGAGGAGGTCATCAACTACGTTAACACCTCGCCGCTGACCAAGCCACTGGTTCATATTGACGATCTTGTGGTCCTATAAGCACATCTTAGGTGTCTGACAGATCCCAACTTGACTGAAATTAAGGACAGATGGTTGGGGGACCAAGTAAGTTTTTCCTTAAAAAATAAAGTATTGTTGCTATAGAATATAAATGATAACGTGTTTTCTTGTGCTAATATTCAGTTCATAGACACTGTAATACAATGCTTACGGTACAAGTACCCCTTTGACAAAAGGAAGGATGGATCGGTATATCTTGAGAGGTCCATGAATACTGCCATACTACAAAGAGATGGAGAGATTGAAAGTATAAACTATGAGGTACGGATGGGGAAACATGGTACGAGACTGGGAGACACCTATATGGAACATGACATGGTAAGTCTTGATACCCTAGTAAACCATTTACATATGGGAGAAAGCTAATAAATTTTTTACGCAGATTTTCCTTCCTATGAACATAAAGGATACGCATTGGTATTTAGCTGTTGTGAATGCAAAGAAACGTGAAATACAAGTTCTTGACTCGCTTAAGGGAGTCGAATATAGAGAACGCCAAGAACTAAAGAATGTGGTGAGTTTATTAATTTACTACTACTTACTTCATTACTTCACTTTTAGGAGCGAAGCCAAGTAATTACTGCATTATGTAAGTCTTATGATAATTATTTGGTATTGACTTGACAGCTCAAAGGAATGGAAGCACATTTAGTGCTATCATCACAACTCCATGGATCAAAGAATAGGAATTGGTCCAATTACAAAGTCTCTTCTTGGCCGGTTCACATCGTTGAAAATATACCGCACAAAAAAGAATGGTATTGTGCACACGATATAGCTATAAAATTTGGCTTTTATAATATAACTACTGCTAACAAGCTATATATTCTTGCAGCATCTCTTGTGGCCTGTATGTGCTAAAGAACATGGAGTATTGGACATGTTCAGAGTTATCTACCAAATATACACAGGTTTGACATATAAACATAAACATACACATACACAGAGATTGCACTAGCTAACACTACGAGGCTAACTGCACCCTAATTGCCAGGTCCATATTGACAAGCTGAGAATGAAATTGCCAACTGATCTACTCAATTCTCCACTCAACATGATTCCTGTAGCCCCAAAGAAGAGAAAGTAAAGATGAGGTCGTCTGATGATGTCCGTGCTAGATCAAGAGACAACCTGATTGCTACTCTTTCCAATCTATACCAGATCAGTATAAGCACATGATTGCTACTTATTTAGGAGTGTTCATCTTCAAGTCTAATTTTTGTAATAAGATTTAAGTTCTTTTCTTTCAAGTCCATACCAGATCAGGCTCACCTGAGTCGTATTTATTTATGAGTTTCTTTCGGGATTTAAAAGTTCAGTTTGCATTCCATCTATACAATTCTTTCACTAAACAATCACCTCAACTTACTCTATCATGCTATAAAAGATTCAAATTTGTCACACTTCAGTACTGCGGTAGCTAAAATAATCACACTGATCTGGGACAGAACATAACAACAATGTGGGCACTTCGAGAGCTGAAACGAACTGACGATCCATAGACCATGAAACTAAACTTAACTGAGACTCAATAATTATCCGTCTGTCTTCCCCCAAATTTCAGGTGCGCAAAGGAATCCCCAAATTAACAAGATTTAACCATTACCTTCCCCCCAAGATCTACCAGCGTACAAAGGATGGAAGAGAGAGGAACTGGAAGGGCGTGCCTTCGTGACTGGAGAGGCGGCGGGGTCGGCAGGGAAGCGAAGAGGCGCCTGGCAGAGACCCCTGGCGTCCTTGGCGGCGGCGGCGGGAGAGGCATCGCGTGGCAGCGGAGGAGACGGTGGTGCATGCGGTGGCTCCCAACAATTGAATTTGATTGATTCAATTGGATTTCTAAATACTCTTCTAGTAAAACTTGAATTGAAAATGCACAAACATAAGAAGCAAAAAAAAAGCAAGAGAAGAGAAGATGCAGCAAAATAAGGGACTGAAGCTCCAGCGCTGTCGCGCTCACCTCCCCTACGCCGTGTCGCCCTCACCCGCGTCCGCCGCTGAGCCGCCCTCTCCCGCGTCCACCGCTGCGCCGCCCTCGCCCACGTCCACGTCCACCGCCGCGCGGCCTCGCCCGCCTCCGCTGCCGCGCCGCCCTCGCCCGCCTCCGCCGCGCAGCCCTCGCCCGCCTCCGCTGCCGCGCCGCCCTCACCCGCAGTGCGCGCGGCGCCGCCCTCGCCCGCCTCCGCCGCGCAGCCCTCGCCCGCCTCCGCTGCCGCGCCGTCCTCGCCCGCGCCTTGACTAAAATGTCGAGTTACACGGACGAAATGGGGAATGGATCTGGTCCAGTATTACAAATTTACCATGCAGAATTTGTTTGAGTGTTCCAATTATACCCCTTAATCTATATACTGCTTAAATGAGATGATTTATACTGCTCACAAGAGGGTGCAATATAGATCTATTTCTACCATTGGATCTCCAAAAATAGACGGTCCATATTAATTGGATGTACCGTAAAAGATCTCTTTTTTGGTCCTTTCGTAGGTCGCTCGCCGAGGAAGGAGACGGCAATGTTGTGGCCCGAGCGCCAACTGCATTATTCACATGCTGTTTGGGCAGGTTGCTGCACAACAGGGTACACAGATAAAAGACCGAGATGTGATGATTTCTTGTCAGTGTCCTGCCTGGTCCAGTGATCTCTTGAGAGATCTTGGTATGCTTGCTTTGTACTGTGTGGGTATGGTGATCACAGGATAGGATCTGCGAACAGAGTGACCCAAGTGTACGTGGCACCTAGCTAACTAGTTCATTTGGGTAGTCACATATAGCTTACGTTGACATTTGACAAAGTGGGGTTACTACAAATTATTCCCCGTGAAGTAACCAACGGGTTACTATAGGATCACCGACGACTAACAAATCACATGGTAACTAAGGTTGTTCAAGACTGATGTACAGACGACGTGGGGTTCATTTCCACATAAAAAAAATGAACTTATTCAGAGCGGATGCATGTATGCTAGAACATGCAACTGCAAATGCTAATTTCGACCAGCTTCAGACAAAAACGACACAGAGAGATAATTAAATGTGACATGGATTACATAAAAAACCCTGGGATCACATCAGTTAATTTGCTCCTTAGTACAGTAGAACCAAACGTTAGATTAACTATCTATCTTATCTTTTTCCAAAAAGCAATGAGGCATATATAGCACACCCTTTATAGGCGTGTTTTTCTTGGTTTGACCACCTTCAACGACATATGGATAAGTGCTCATCTTCTGCGCTTCTGGTATCATCATCTAGTACCGCAGATGGCAAGAATTTCGACATGATATGCCCATAATCCTGACGTTGTAACAAGCTACTCCTACATGCAAGCTACGTACGTACCTAGCTACAACCCACAAGTGAACGGCCGGTGCATATGCTAGCCGAACTACTGACAAGGGATAGCATCCAGTTGCAGAACTGCAGCCAAAGGTTCCACGCAGTTTGGCGAGCATGGACGCGCAGGTCAAGCAGATATTGCTGACCATACCATCCAGTTACAAGATATCGCTAGCTACCCTTGCTTAGTGCAATTTGAGAGCGCATTGTCTGCACATATCCTGCTTCTAGGGAACAGATCGCTGTTGAGACGTGAGAGGGACACTGACCCGACCACCAACCTCTCATGCATGGTTTTGGCTTTCTTAGTCTCGACGCCTTTCTCTTAGCCTGGTCGTCTTTTAGGGTGCATTTGATTCATGAGATAAGAATAGATGGGATATGGATATCCACCTTTTTGTGGATATCCCTCTGTTTGGTTGGAGGGATGGGGTGGATAGAGATATCTACCTTAGAGGAATATATCCTCAATATGCTGGATGGAGAGACCCGGCCAAAATGGCCGGATGAGGTTGCCGCCGTTATCTAATTACGATCATTAGAAAATAATTAGTGATAATTAATAATTATTAGTGATAATTAGTATATTTTATTATTGATTAGTATTTATAACGGTAAAATTAGTGTTTAGTGTGTTGATTAATATATGATTAGTGGGTTGATTAGTATATAATCAGTAACAATTAATATATTTTATTATTAATTAGTAAGTTTATGGCTAGTTTAGCATTGGTAGGTATTTAGTGTGTTTTTAGTGTATAATTAAACATTATTAATAGAAACTAAGTAATATAATTAAGTTAAATTGACTCGTCTCATCCAACTTTTATCCCTCCAACCAAACAAAAGATTGTTTTATCCCATCCATCCAACCAAATAAAAAAATAGCTCGTCCCATCCACAAAAAACTGGATGGCCCTAACCCATCCCTCTTTGCTCTCCAACCAAACTGTAACAGCACAAATTAAAAAAAATTATCTTGCTGACGTCAGCGAGGGCCCACCCGCTGACGCCAGCTGCCATGCGGCCCCGCTCGCCCGGCCGTCCCGCTCCGCGCGCCACGCATCGCGCGCCCGCCCTGGGGCCCCCTTCCTCACGCGCGCCACTGCCCGACGCGCGCCGGCGCTCATGCCGGCCCTCGCGTCGCCCTCCTTTTCCCCCGCCGTCCCGGCCTCCCTCTCTCTCTTTCCCCTCCTTTCCCCCGCCCGCGCTTCTCCTCTCCCCGCTCCGCCCCGCGTCGCCGCTCGCCGCCTCCGCCGACACCAGCACGGCCGCGCACCCTCGCCGCCGGAGCTCCACGCCGGCGCTGCCCGCGCTCTTTCTTCCCCGACTCCGGCCACGCCTCGCCGCCTCCTCCTTCCCCGCCTCCGGCGGCGCCGCCGCCGGACCTCCCCGACCTCGCCCCGTCGCCGCCGGAGCTCCACCGACCCCGCCGCTATCTCCCGCCGCCGCCTCCTCCCCGGCCGCCCCGCCTCTCTTCCCCTTCCCGTGGCCCAGAGGCCCACGGCCTCACCTCCCCTCCTCCCCTGCGCAGCCCGCGAGGGCCGGTCGGTGAGCCGGCCAGCTTCCCGTCTGGTGGGCCGGACCCTCCGGGCCAGAAGCCGAAAACAAAAGAAAAGAAAAAGAAAAAAGAAAAAAAGAAAAGAAAAGAAAAAGGATAAAGAAAAAATAAGGAAAATAAAAATAAAACCCTAGGGCCCACTAGTCAGTGACTTAGGCTACATTAGCCTAGGTATAAAAAGTATTTAAGGTTATTTTTGTATTTAGAAAATGCAGAAATCATTTAAAAATGGCTAAAAGCTTAGAAAATTCACCAAAAATTCATATTAACTCAGAAAATTATGAAATTTTTATATTTGGAATCAGTGCAACATGAAGTATCCAATAAAAATAATTTTGACTATATAATTGTGCTGAAAATTTCTAGTATTAATTAAAATGCATTAAACCTTGTATAAATCGCTATAAATTCAATTCTTGTCCAAAAATTATGAAATTTTGCCAACATGACCAATAAATCATATACTACCACTTAAAAATAATCCCATAAAATGTTGATGTCCAGGACTCAATTAATTAAGAAGAATAGTCAATTAAATATTACCCGGTCGACGGTAATTGTTTAAAAACACCAGTTTTAGATACTCGCCTCAAAAAGACCCGAACTTAATTACAAATATTTTCAACTCTAAATGATTAGCTAGTGTCATGCATTCCGTACACAATTCATGCCATGTCATCTTGAATGCTTATGTATTTATTTCCATTCTTTTCGTCGTCGTATTTGCAAAACCCTAGAAAACCGGCGACGAGGGAGTGGAGCCTCAGCAATCTGATTTCCAGGAATCCAGAGAATTTTCCAATCCAGGCAAGCGGAGCTTGCGACATTGCCATGCTACTTTCTTTGCTAATATATTGATTGTGATATGCCCTGATTATGAATTGCTTTGGCTCAATTGCATGCCATGGGATGATGCTACTATAGTGTTAAGATTTAACTTGCCGTGTCATTAACTTGAACCCTTAATAAGTGAGATGAGAGACGAGGGAGCATGGTCGGGAGGGCGTCTGTACAATGTTGGGGTCGCTCGAGCCCTATGTCGAGTTTACTGCAGGTACAACACATGAACCCTCGCTTGATGCTCCCTGAAAAGCCGCGAGGCAGTTGGTTGTGCCGGGAATCATAGTTGATGTCTGGTGGTGCCCGCTCATGGTGGACTAGTGGACTAGCTATTCTCATGAGCCGGACCAAGAGAATCTTCATGGGGTCATCGACCAACCAAGGTCTTTTTGTGTGAAATTAAACTGAATGATGTTGATCTGTAGGTCTAATCATGAATCTCCGTTGTTATATTATGTTGATCGGTGAATCTGGTTATGTATTAACTGATGTTAACTTGGTCATGTATTATGATGAACTTACATTTCTCGGTGTTGTTCATATCTATTAGCATGATAGGACTGATACTCTTCTTCCTGTTACCCTTATATGAATGTCGTGTCCAAACACTACTAAGCCTTGCGAGTACGTTTGTACTCATTGGTAGTTGTTATTGTATGCTTAGGAACAGGTGAACTCTCCCTCGGTGACTATTTCCCTGAAGACACTTGAATCGGTTATGTCTTCGGCTTTACGAACTTGTGGACCGATGCTCGGTATTTTGGGTCATTTGAGATGCTAGCTTGCATCTCAGGGTTAAAACTACATGTTTCCACTGTTTACTTCTCGTACTTAAGACCTTCGGGTCAACTGTTTGTAAATTAAGTAATTGCCCAAATGTAAGGGATGTGTACTATCTATCTGGTAATCTTCCCTGTAGAGTTTGTGCAATAATATGCGAAGTTGTTTACCACGACTCTTCGTACACAATGCGTGTATGGTTGAAGTGTACGAAGAGGTGGTAGGGAGTTAATACGAATCTCCGGTACGAGGTTCGTGATCACGAGTTGAGTGACCCGCCAGCTGCGATGCGACTGCCGGCTAGGCAGGGTGTGGACGTTAGTGTCGAGCTTTCGGGTGACCCACCAATCTGTGCTATGGCCGATTGGGTTAGGGTGTGGACACGGACGTCGGGCTCGTCTTGTGATTGTGATTCTCGTCGCGGAAGCCGAGTATTAACCCACTACAGGGTTTCGAAATCATATTTGGCTTACTGAATGATATCCGTTTCTAGCCGGCTGGGCCAGCAGTGAGACATACGACCAGGTGGTCAGGTGGTGTTCGTATGCAGTGCTGGTTCAGTGTCGGACCCTTAACGGTGCATACACGCGAGGCAACGTGTATCCACGTTAAGCGGTTGCTCGGTCTTTGACGATGTATCATACGTTAAGCTAGGTACGATTCCGGGTCCCAACACAGACGAACCCTTAGTCTCCTCCCGTTTTTTATTTACTTCCCTGTCACTGTCCTCTCTTCTTTTTACTCCTTGCAATCATTTAATTTTCAAGAACTATATTTTGGGCTTAATTACCTATGGGCACGTTTGGTGATAACCAAGCTTTGTTACACTTTCTTGCCAAATTGTGGCAAGTCACACAAAGTAGGTGAAGAAATCGATGCAATGACTTTGAGGGCAAGATTTGGCAAAAATGTAAGTCAATAACAGGCGAGATGGACTGCTAAGAAAGTGTGGCGGATCACAACTGGAACAGTGGACCAAACAGTAGACATGTCTAAGCTCTTTTAGATAGTAGAAAGACATATGACAGACATATATGATTGTCTCATGCATTGAAAGATAATTTGAGTTGCACACGTTAGGAACCTAGCTTGTGAAGGTTTCTCCTCTCTGAATGAAACGGTAGAGCACTTGCCTTTCACGTAAAAGAAGGATATTAGAGAAATCGAGATTGTGCATTGTATAAGGGATCAAAATAGGTAACTCATGGGTTAGATCAAACTGTAGTGCGGGGCTGTGTGGGTGGGGCTTGTCCCACCGGATACTATGCATCTAGTTAATGCTAGAGCGTAGCTCGGGTTTGAATTAATAAAGATTTCACCTTTCTTAAAAAAAAAGGGTTGCGGAGAACGAACTAATTAATTCCTGCAAAATTTCTTCCAAATATTAGTTGCAGACACGTCCTTAGCTTCGTCCTGAAGACATCAGTTTAATCCCAGGAGGACTATATGTCGTCAAAACTGATTCTTATCAAACATTACACATGCATGCACCGTCTGGTTTGGCTTTTGGGACACAATTGAGGTATCGGTGAGCAGGGAGGGAATTTTAGAGAACGCGCGGCGCACTTTGGCCGCTTTAGCTTTCTTACTTTTTAAGTAGGGCTTTCTTTCCTTAGCGAATCGCGCTATTCATTGGTCCCCCACGCTGCAGAGAATGATTTGTCCGCGCATCGTTGTGTGTCGGATGCGACATCGATCGATCATCTCATTCTGTGCAGCTTCGCTTGTTTTTGTTGTCATCAGAAAAATTAAATACCTCTGTGTTCACTTGTTTTTTCTCTCGAGAATTATACCCTGTGTTCACTTGTTACTACTGTAGTAGCTATGCTTTAGTTTTACCTCACTTTCTGACGTGTTTAACACAGAACAACGGGCTAGTAGTTCGTTTACGCCGCACGATGATGTGTCATAGATTAGTAGAATAATCTTTGCGTACTTTTGTACACACGCATGTTTCCAGCAGGAAAACGACGATGGCTCTTGGTTGAATTGAAAAGTTCATATACAAGTACATATTTCTGTTCTAGTTCTAGGGCTTGTTGGGTGACGAGGAAACGGAGTGTTCTTATATAGAAACACTTTGCTTAGTAAAGCTAATCGCGGATCATAAACACGTTAAAGACCACCGTGCACAGCTTATCAATGTACTCAAGTTAACAACAAAAGAGAAAAGAAGGGAGTAACAATCATTACCAACATAACAATGAGCTAACTAAACACTAGTACATTACTCCATTTGACTAATTATATGCTACACTGGATATCAGTTGCACGAGAGTCTGGTGATGCTCAAGTAAGTGTTCTTTTTGGGCAAATTCCTAGTACAGTTGCAGCCGCATAAACAACTCCTGCAAATTTCCTCAAGGATCTGCATGCATGCATGCATGTACAGGTTCTATAGGCATTGTATAATGTATAGTAGCACAATCATTATGAATGTCCTCCGACACGGAGCCAAAAGTTTACAATGACTCGTGCTCCATTAGTTTCTTTGATTTTATCTCTGCCTTGTGCGCTCGCGGAAAGTCCACGGCTAATACACCAGTCGTGTCTACATGAAGCTCTTTTGTCCAGTCTTTTTGGCTAGTGTTTATGCACGATAATTAAGTATAAAAGTTTTTTTTTACTAGTGGCGTTCCTTTTACTTCTGTCATTCTACTTTTAACATCAGTATCGATCATTGCATGAAAATATATATATAACATTTTAGTTTGAACAATTGTAGCTAGGTTTATCTTGCAGCTGTCAGCATTTTGCCTTGATATGTGGCAAACCCATGGAAGAATCACATATGCACATTAGAAAAACGGCAAAGCGGTTCGATGCTCTCTTAAAAGTGAAAGCCATACTAATTTTTAAAGGAAATTGCGAGTATGATGTGGCCGCATACCTTTATCTGGCAATTACACTCTGTTTCACAATAGTTATCCACTCTTTTAAGAAAATAACGGTTCACTATATTGTGATTTCTCCCTTATTTAATTCGGAGTATAGGACTAGTGCGAGAGCGGCTAAATGGTTCTCGGACCAACGTTGTGAAACTAAGAGTACTACTGCTAGTAGTACTAGTACCAATTGAATATCTCTAATTACCACTGCTGACTTCACAGGCAAATGGATGGTGTGCATCGATGATTCAAGCCTACCTCGTGCCCTCATTTCTAGGGTTATGTTGGTGAATTGATCATTGCATTATCTTAACCTTATCCAACTTTTCACCCAAGATTCCATCGGCTTTGTATCCAGTAACAACTTTAGGAACCCAGCCAGGAAGGTCAAGTGTGTTAGGCATGTTTGCATTATTGTGGTTTGGTTGGGACTGCGAGTAGTAGCAAGTAGTACGCGCGACGGAATTCCTGTCCTGATCGCGGTCGGTTTGTCCACCCGGCACTGCCGAAATTTTGGGCCGTCGGTCATGCATGCGACGGACAATTGGGAACGCCGAGAAACTTGAGTACATTACCAACTGACTTGTACTGCCTACTACTACATGAAGCAAAAGTGAATGTAGCCATATTTGGATCCAGGAATTCCACAGGAATGTCACAAGATTCCATAGGAAACAATGTTCGATTCTTCTAGTTAACAGTTTAATTGAAACGAGGCCTTATTGTACGTATGTAGTATGGCCGTAAGTTACAATTTATGTCCAAATTAATCTTGTGTACGTGTGAAGCAGTCTTAGAAATTAAAAGCCTGTGAAGCAAGCCAGGAGTTAAGTAAAACTAAGAGCTAGCGGAAGGAAAATGAGCGGAACTTCAAGGAATGGGTGTTCCGTTAAAGCGGAAAAGGTACTACATTGCTGCAGCACCGTTCTGTACTACTCTGGAAAATGTCATATTGGAAAGCGACGGTCCAGGTTCTCAGGGAACATTGTAGGCCGTCATCAATAGCAGCATACAGTAGGTACCGCTAACGATCTTCGGCACGGTCACGCTAGCGCCATGGGAATCTAGGGTAGTAGTAAATGGTTGTCTTTCCTATCATGCTATGGATCGAGAACAAGCCACCTCCCTAAAGTTACTACAGCAACGAGAAGAATCTACTCTGTTACTGCAGCGCCATGCGATTTCTGCACGCATGACAAGCGTAGCATCGATCTACATGAGAATCCGGACCAGCGAAGCAGAAAACGGCCGCATCTTTCTGCCCCTCCGCAGTGAAAGGTCAAATCGCGCGGCGGGCAGTAACTTTTGATGGAGTACGCGGATCCCCATGCATGGCGTGCATGCGGACAGGCGCCTCGGCGCGCATTATTGGCGCGACCAATGGCACGTACGCGCAACCGGCCGGCGCACCTCGATCGATCGAATTCGATCGCAGGCGACGACGAGGGATAGCGGCAGCAGCGCATGGCGACAGGCGTGACGCAGTGCACCTCCGCGCAGTCCCCGCGTCGTCGTCGCCCGGGCGGCACAGCATTTCTGGCCCCGATCACTGTCGCTTTCCGTAGCTCGCCTAGCCTTCTTCCCACATGTTTGTTTACATGTAGTCCCCTCTCTCACCGTCGCTGCGTGCTACGCGCAGGGCGGACACGGCCGACCACGACCGACCCATGGGACCAACCGCGTGCCGCTCCTCTGCCCTTTTTGTTTTCTATAACTCGTCGCATCGTTTCTCGTTCACTTCACGCGGTTACGCTTGCGCCGGGTGACTGGGTGAGGGTGAGATGTGGAGTAGCAGGGGAATTTTGATGAGCCGATCGAGCGGTGGTGCCTTCGCCCGGTTGTATTCCCCTGCCGCCTTAGTTCCTGCTGCAACTGACCCTTCCGCCTGCTGCTGCCAGGGTCGGTCAGGGTCAGGGTATAGTCACGTCCACACCACGTCAGCCCTAGCCACCCTGACCATGGGACCACGTGGGCACGGATCCTCTGTGTCTTCACTCTTCACTAGCATCCGTTTTATGGACTTGTCTATCTCAAACACCGAACACCCTTAACTGCGATGCTATTATACGGTTTCTACGAGATTGCCCAATTTCATAATTATGCTTGCGTGTACCACTAGTCATCTGAACCGACATGCATGCATATACCCGTCTTCATGATAAAATTATGTTCCGATATGTTTTATATTCCTCGAAGCATATATTATGCACTGCAGTCAACCGCTACCTGTTTTTATATCGATGGCACACATATAAGTATGCTATTAGGCAATGATGATACTACCAGATGTTACAACGGTGATGCTTGAGATGCGATCAGACAAAGAATCCACCGTCTAGAATAACATCAGCGCACGCGACCCACGTTCCCATGCGCTCTCCCCCGAGGCTTCCGGACAGAGAGCTTGGACGCCCCCTCAAGTAGAGGCAAAACCCAACACTTGCACGATCCGTATTCCTAAATTCCTAATCATGCCCATGGCCATAAGGCAAAAGCAACACCTACTTAGGCAGGGCATGCAGGGGAGGAATACTAGGTACGAAAGAAAAGCTTGTAGGGGGGCCCATCACCAGTCACCCCTCCTTACTAAGGTCAAGCCAAGCCAAATTGTGGGACCCAGCTGTTCCCTCCTCCCTTGTAACAGCACATGTGATTTGGATCTTTGGGCTGGCTGTGGGAGGAGCATCTAGCCTAAAGAGTGTGTAGGGAGGGGAAGATAGCCCCCATTTCTTTAACTTGATGTGAATATATGTTACTCTATATATTATATATATTAACTCAGCAGCCAGATTTTTGGTGTCGTTGGATTCACGTCTAGCAGTTAGTTTGAATTGTCTTAAAATATACGTACTTATGTCTGTAGACAAATACCGGGAAGTTGGGTGCATAAAAAAATTTCTTGTTGAGAAATTCTTCATTCTTTTACATCTTTTCATTTGGGAGCTACTGGTTGTTGAAGTAACGGTGCAACAGAAATTCTGACGACAAGAAGATGACAACTGGTCCTCATGTAGGTTGGTGTAAGTTATTTCAATATGTAAAGCTAGCTAAATGATCAATATAATAGTATGGTTAGTATGCAACTCTACATGTACAAAAGTTGAACTTATGTTTCTTTATATAATTCTTGCATATATCGTTCTAATTTGTTTGGGATTTAATAGCACATTGAGATTTATGTTATGTACATGGATGTCGTAGTTTTGAACTAGAAGTCACAAGTTCAATTCCAACTAGGGACACCTAAGTGATGTCCAAAGACCAAAGAGAGCTAGGTATTTCTGTAATTATCGTAGTTTAGCGGAAACGTGTTGCTACCTCTGGGGTAATACCATAGCTAGATCCATCATAAGTCCGTGCCTTGAGATTTGTGTGTTGATATATAAAAAATTTGTCAATATTTTTTTATGTTGTTTTCTCCCTGATTTATCTAAATGAAGTACATAATGGATATTTAAATTTTATATCTTACGCTATTTCAGAAAACCATGTTTGCTATGTGATGTGCAGGAAACTTCATAAAAAAGTGTATATATATATATATATATATGTATGATCTAAGGGAGGAGAGGAGATGCATCTGAAGAGGTAGCTATCGCCAACCAAGCCTAAGAGGGGCAAGGCGATGAGGCAAGGCGGTATCGACCACCTTGACCCACCATCTTACCCCTCGAGACTTCCCCTATCAGCTGCCTTCACCCTATATACTCCTCGAGATGCGTGTTTTCCAAGGAGACGGAGAAAAATGCAGAGAAGAACCCAAACGCCGCCGCCACCATATTTTCATCTATTAGATTGGATCCGACCAATGATTCTTTGCGGGATCGACAATTGGAGATCATAGATCAGTTTTAGGGAGGAGGAGAGTTTGTTTTCCTCCTCTTTTACTTCTCACCTTTGTAAGTCAAGTTTTGTTTAATTTGAATTTGTTTATCAGTGGACGTGCTACGAATTGTTGGTAATCAATTAGAAGTTTACTTTTCATCTTAGACATGATTTCCATTTGTTTTCCTCCTTTAGTTAGTGTGAGTAGTTCGACATAGGTGTAGGGGATGGATAGGAATTGGAGAATCACAGAGATGCATTGATGTTTATTATTATATTATGATCTTGCTGATGTTTTAGTATATCAATATTTATTATTGCTATGCTTAATGCTTGCATGCCTAGGGCCCGAGCATTATGATTTTTGAACTTATGTTCGTATCTTGTAGTATTAAATACTTGTTGTTTTATCAAATCCGTGACCTATAGGGTGATGGGCACATGTATCGAAGAGGATGTATTGCAACTCGAGGATAACATGTTATCATTGATCTTAATGCTTTGTCTGGTGATTTTGGAAAGGATCTCCTTAAGAATCTTGGGCAGTGAAATGCCAAGGTTGGAAAAAAAGAGATGAAATTCCTTTAGTGGATGCTCATCAACATAAGGGCGATATGTCTACTAAATTTATAAACTAGCAATGTTGTTACTTCCTCCTTTTCAAAAAACAAGACATTTAAGCCTATGGGTGGAATACCAAGGAGCACTTAATTCAAATAAGAATCTGAAACGTTTAAGCCTATGGAAGGGAACGTATGCACATAGGACTGATTAAATCATGAGCTTAGACATTAAATGACACAGGATTTGAGGAGCCTAATGAGCTGAAAGGCTTACACGGCTTGTCTTTTGAAATAATCTGAAATGGCTTAAACGTCCTGTTTTTTGAAAAGGAGGGAGTATTTCGTACTTGCTTTATAAATGCTCTCTACACAGATCCATGCACCAATATTCCCAACCGCCTAATTATTATCATTTGCAAGTTCTTTTGTTCTATTTAAATGTTTGGTTAAATTATAGCTTAATTTGTTATTTGGTATTTATCACTCGTTCTTTATATCCAAACTCCAAAAATAAATTATTTTATTTGCAGCAATTAACAGGTAAACTATTAGGAACATTTACTCCCGTGCATGTGCGGTTGTAAGTGACGCGACAACCATGAGGAATCCAACCGCTTTCCTTTAGTTCCCATTCGGTTCGATATTAAACTGGTCAAGAAAACTTACTAGGAGAACTACTACCGATCCTGTGCACTTGCAAGCCATCACGTATCTCCATCCTTATCACTGTAGCATACCCTTATTACACATCTTAATAAAGCCAAATCTACTGTGATGTTGTGTCTAGGGCATGGTCTATGTGATCTGGATTCGACTATCACTTAATTGTGAATTCATTTTCAATATCTAGCATGCATGTAAATGGATGGTACAAGCTACATATGGATTATTTATTATGGAGAATACAATGTTGCATAGTATACAGATACAAGATATGTGAATCTTAAAACATAAACTCATGCACTCTGAATCTAGAGGTGTATACTAACTACAAGGTAGCAAATCCAAACTCCATAGTTCAGTACATCACAATCTAAGGCATGTAAGAACCTAGGGATGTCAATAGATAATGTGGATTTAATTAATCTGCGCCTATCGTTACCTATCGTTGTTTCATCAGTTCGTTAATTTGATTAATATATACAGAGGATCCCACACCGCTTTATTAGCTTTGGCTTTGTACAACACAGTAAAGCTAGGTATGGTAAAGTTATAGTGCTCATATAGCAGCGACGTTTAACACTTAAACAAGTAGTGGTTGGATCATCTATTACTAGCTAGTGCAGTTTTTGTTAAAAATTTTGCCCACGGATTAGATAAGAAGTTTGGCGATGAAAGTGGGAACTGAGGTGCTTCTCTTTCCATCGTTGAAACGAGAAATGCAATCACGGATGGCTGTTCTTATTTATTTACGTATTGGTTGTGTGATTTGATGGCCACGAACTGAGCCCCTTTGTTGATGTTGATCAGTGCAAGTCACCATTTGATTGGAGAGGAACCTAATCTGTCATGCCCATTGATCATGGCCGTTATAGCTACAAAACTCTATTCCATCTGTGTATGTATATGGAAAACGAAAGAAATATTTAAGACTGAGGTGACTTCTATTAATCTTTCTCAATGTATATGGAAAACGAAAGAAATATTTAAGACTGACGTGACTTCTATTATTCTTTCACAAGTCAGTAAGAGCATTAGCTGACATACACCTTAGTAACAGTTGAAGAGAGTCATGTCCTGAGACCAAATCATTCACTCATTCTATATAGAGGATCGATGCGTAACATGTAGCAAGCTAGGGCAAGGGAATTAAATGCACAGAGGAGGCACCACTAGTAGCCGACTACATGGATTCACATAAAAATATGTTATAATCCGACTACTCTTCGATAACCCTTCGCTCTTATGCGCAACAGTTTAAAAGGAAATGAAATGCATGCATAGAGACACCAATCGAGCTAGGAAACAGCTCGTCTAATGTAGAGGTGTTACTGTACACAGGGGTGGACCCAAGGAGTGAGTGGGGGCACAGGCCCCCACTCAAATTTCTATATTACAACAAAACCTTTTTGTATTTTTGAAAAATATTTAAATTCTTTATAATTTCAAAAAAATGTCCCCACTCAAAATTTATGCCCTCGCTTGATCAATTTTCTTTTGGATCCACCCGGACTGTACACATACTGTGATGACTATAATCTACCGTTCGATTGTGTCCAACGTATGACATCTTCGTCCTCCCTTTACTCTTTTTTTTCCTCCTCCGGTTGTGGCACTGATTCGTCTTCGCTTGAATAAATTATTTGGCATGGCTCTGTAACATCCAACAGCCTCTCGAGGTAGATGGAAGAGCCTGCTCAATGGTTCCGGTCTGTGATATATGCTCTTGTGGTTCACACGCCACAAGTTGAAGCTGTACACCAAGGCCAAGTAAATCCAGCATGGGAGCTCCCCCCACAGCCCGGCTCGCTTCGTCCCTGCCGCCGCCGACCTAAGTAGGGACCAGCGCGAATCTGTCCTCCTCGAGCGGTGAGGCCGCGGTGCCGAAGCGGAGACCAAGCCAAGTGCTATGAGCAGAACCGCCCATTTCTCCGAAGGCTAGCTACTAGCTCAATGGTGTGTTCAAGTGGAGAGCGAGCAACAATTCCGATTCTTTGCAGGATCAAGGAAGCCAATTGGGCGGCGCCAGAGGCGTCCTCAAGCGAATGTTGAGGGATCTCAGGAGATGGGGAGCAGATGAAAGCAGAGCTGTCTACTTTTTTTCTTCCTTTTGGGCAGGAAATAAGAAAGAGAGAGAGTAGAGAGATGTGGCCAGAGCCCAAACCATAGCTGGAGGAGGAAGATGCCATATGTTGGATGCGAACGAATGGTAGATTATAGTCATTACAGCATGTGTACAGTAACATCATCTCCTAGGGCCTCTCTAAATTTATCTCTCAATATCTTTATATGGAGAGCTTTCCAAAAAATTTACCTCTCTATATTACTTTGCACTCCAACAGCCTCTCTAAACTTGCCTCTCCACATTTCGATCCCCTCCTAATCCCCTCGTGCTCTTCGAGACTTGCCTCGATCCCCCAGTCCCTGGACACCGGCTCCCTCCTCACCTCCCGCTCGCCTCCACCGGCCTGCTCCTCCTTGCCACCTCCCTCCTCTCCTGCTCGTGTGCGTTCTTCCCCTCCCTGGCCGACCTCGAGGACCCCTTCCTCACCTTCCTCCGCACCTTCTCCACACTCACCAGTCTCTCGCCGCCCTCCACCTCTTCCGCTCTGCCCCCTCCACCCTCGCCCTCCTCCACTCCGCTCGCTCCTACATCGCAGTGTGAGCGGTGTTGGGTTCGGATGCGGAGCTCTGGGAGCCGAAGTCACCGGAGGGCGGGCCTACACGGGGGAGAGGTGGGAATGAGACGAAAGGGATGCGCGGTGGGGGGGGGGACGAATCGAAGGGGGCTCGGGGATCAGGAGAGGCATCATGGAGACGACGAGGTAGGGGAGCTCCTGATGCCGATTTGCCGAATCTGCCTCAGATCCAAGTCGAGAAGGACAGAGGAAGGGGGCGGTGGGAGGGGGGAGGAGGGCTCATTTGGCCGACCGGAGGATGATCGTGCTGGCCACCGTCGCTACCCGTCGATTTGGAGAGGGGAGGTGGCGAGGTGAGAGAAGCCGCCCGGCTTGAGCAAGGGATATGACGCGGCGATGGGGCTGTTCATGAGTTGCTCTAGGAGGCAACGTGGCGAGGGGAGGCCACCTGGCTTGAGAAGGGGAGGCGGCGAGGCGAGGGGAGGGTAGGCCGGCTTAAGAAGGGGAGGCCAGCTTGAGCAGTAGGGGAGGCGGCGGGGTGGGTGAGCCAGAGAGGAAGGAAGGATGGAAAGCTTCGTGCGCACGCTGGCGGTTGGGTGCTCCTTGGGCGATGGCAAGGCGACAGGAGGTCGCCACTTTTGGCAAGCGATGGAAATGGGACGGGGAATGAGTAAGGGCAGTGACGATGATGAGGAGTTTGTTAGAGAGAGAATTTTGTCACATTTTGCTAAAAAGCGAAGACAGGGAGATCTTTGGAGTTGCTAACATCTCTACATTAGGCTATCCGTTTCCAATCGAGCTAGTAATAACCATGCACACAAACTACACAAAAATGTTTTATTTTGATATCCTTCTTATACACGGTAGTTCTCGAAGCAAATCAAAATTTGTGAAATCCTACCTAAGCGTGCACGACATGAACATGCCGTAGATGAGTCTCGTGGAACAACTCCATGTCATAAAGGATTAGAGTACAAGGCACCTTTCTCGGAAGGGGATAGTCAAGTACTAGCTACCTAGCAAGTGATGGTTAGATGCAAAGCACTAGGTAAATTAAGATTCTTTTGTCCTCCTTCTGCTATCTAGTCATGCTGACATGTCAACATCACTAGAAACGTTGCACTATCCCATAAAACCAGCCAAATTAATATTAATCAGTGGCCGGGCATCTTAACTAGTCATCATGCCACCTACTCTCTCCTGGTCTCTCCTAAACTATATAAGGCCTAACTATGTCTCACCACACAATTACTTGTACTAGTTATAGCTAGCAGCACAATTGATCACTTCCGTCAAACTACTTACGTGATACTCTGAATACATATATCTCTGCCGGAAGGCCAGTGGGTTCTCCACCAGTTCGTACCCCTACAAAAGTAAGAATTTTTCATATCAATCAACAAGAAGCTAAGGTAGCGTCATACACAATGTTGATAATATACAATCATCAGCCGTTTAAGAAAAGGATAATATATACAATGATCTCCCAATAGAAGGATCAGTAGTTGCTAAAATGTCCCCCAGATAAACCAAATATGGTAAAGCCTATTAAAAATTACTGATCAGGCTAGTAAGGAGGCCATGCAGCTAGATGATTGGCACCTAACCAACACTAGCTAAAGCGCTATGTTCAAAAGAAAAGAAACACTAGCTAAGCGCTTCTCCTAACCAACATTGGCCTTTTTACAACCGGGGCAGGAGCAGTAAATAATCATGCGCAGCAGTACAACCCTTCCTATAGATAGGCACCGCTACTAGAACTTCTCCAGGACATTCTTCCTCTTCACTAGCCCCTCCTATGAGTAGAAACCCTCAACAACAAAGACATGAGCGTGCAAGCAGTGTGGTTGTCCCCTTGAATTGGTGCCTCAGCTCAAGCTAGCAACCTCTCAATCCAAGCACAAACCTATATACTGCAGTTCACGCGTAGTGGGTGTGCTAGTCGTGTGCTGCACACACATACGCCTCCAAGAATTAACCAAGATTCCGATCGATTCAACCAACGCTCTTTACCCTATCCAATTCGCGCGGTCGATGGAGGGGAGCAGCAACAGCCCGGACAGGCAGTCGTCGGGCGGCAGCCCGGAGGAGCGCGGCAGCAGCGGCGGTGGCAATGGAAGGAGGGGGGCGGGGGAGCCGGTGCGGTCGCGGTGGACGCCCAAGCCAGAACAGATACTCATCCTCGAGTCCATCTTCAACAGCGGCATGGTCAACCCGCCCAAGGACGAGACCGTCCGCATCCGCAAGCTGCTCGAGCGCTTCGGCGCCGTCGGCGACGCCAACGTCTTCTACTGGTTCCAGAACCGCCGCTCCCGCTCACGCCGCCGCCAGCGCCAGATGCAGGCCGCTGCGGTCGCGGCTGCAGCGGCCTCCTCCTCCGCCGCCGCCAATAGCTCACCAGCTGTTAGCACCACCGTGGGCCTCCCGTCCGGCGGCGCCGTTCATCCCATGGCCATGGGTGGGAGCGCGTGCCTGTACGAGCAGCAGGCGAGCTCATCGTCGTCGTCGGGAAGCACGGGAGGGTCGTCGCTGGGGCTGTTAGCCCACGGCGCGGGGGTGTCGGGCGGCACCGGCTTTGGGTACCTCCAGGCGTCCTGTGGCGCCTCGTCGGCACTGGCGTCGGGGCTGATGGGGGACGTCGACAGCGGGGCCAGCGACGACCTCTTTGCCATCTCGCGGCAGATGGGGTTTGTGGAGAGCCCCGGCGGCTCATCCTCGGCGGCGCCGAGTACCGCCGTGCAGCAGCAGTACTACTCGTGCCAATTACCTGCAGGTGAGTTGAGTACCGTCGATCTTTTTGGTTACGTACGTGACTCCTTCAATTGGTTGGTTTATCCATCTCGTCATGCATGTAACAAATTTCCCCCCTCTAATTTTTTCTGTTAGGTCATCGGATTATTTACACCGAAAGACTGTAACTTGTAAAATTCTGGTGAAAATTATGTTAGTGCATATGCATCAAACAACTGAAGGAACTTTTGACTGTGGAAATGCTGATTTACCCCTACAGTTTTGGTTGTCTGTATTTTAAGTGATGCAGAATTCAAGGAGATCTAGCTTGGATCTTCTGGATGCATACTTTATTTGGTCTTCCTTAATTAATTACTTCTATTCTTGTTCTTTAGTTCTTCAATATAGTTCAGTTACACCCTCCTAGTCTACCTGGTGCATAAGATCATAGTACATGATACATCTGTCGTCCCCTCCACCATGATATACTATGTCTGTTCTTAATTTTTATATTATTATATTTATTGGTATTTCGAAGGATGAATTGAACATTTTCAGATTGCAAGCAGTAACTAAACATGACAAAAATGAATATATTTAGTTATTTTCTTTGATTGTGTATTCATTCATGCTTCTTCATCTTCATCTTCTATGTCTCTCGTTTGCCTATCCACTTAAGCCTCCATGTGGCACATGAATGGGATGGAATTAGCACAGGTTTATGCATGACGACCCAATTATTTCATTCCCATTGTGTAAAATACCGAATTTACCAGTAACCAAAATACCACTTCAACATTTCCTGCATGCATGCATGCATGCACATGTACATGACCATACTTTGGTTTATTTTCTTTCTTACTCCTGTTATATATATACTACCATCAATTAATAACCCATTAATTAGTGAGAATTACTTCTAGGTTAATTCAAGGAATGATAGATAGGCTAGCCGAACAAGCTAATGGTGCTATAATTCATGCATGTTTGCATGCATGCAAACATATATGTGTAATGTCCATGCATGAATGATAGCAGATAACATTTTGACCTCTCATGACATAACTTCGTATCAAAATGTTAAGGTATATATGCCAACCCATATGATAGAGAGGTCCCAACCGTGAGTAAACGGTAGTACCGAAGCAATGACATTTATAATCTGATCGAAGTTTGTCTGGCTTATGCATTTATTTATTAATCTTGTTCTCAGATAATTAAGCTGCTGAAAGTTGAATTTTTATTTTGAGTGGGTTATATGCTGTCTGCTGGTTGACTGACTGATTGCCTGCTAATTTCAGCGACGATCACGGTGTTCATCAATGGAGTTCCAATGGAGGTCCCGAGGGGTCCAATAGACTTGCGAGCCATGTTCGGCCAGGATGTGATGCTCGTCCACTCTACCGGGGCCCTCCTCCCAGTCAACGACTATGGCATTCTAATTCAGACCCTGCAAATGGGAGAAAGCTATTTTCTGGTAACCGTCCATATCACCTGCATAAATCTTTCTTGACATCTAATAACCAGTTCAGTTCTCTTCATGAAATTAGCACTCCACACATATGCATGCATGCGTGCGTGCGTATCCGTGAAATTAATGTAACAGTATGCTCTTCTCAATTTTCATGTATGCTTACATGCATGCATAAATATGACCATCCTCTTGCATTGTTTGTTTGCTGATCCACAGGTCTCGAGGCAAATCTAAAACTGCCCATAGGTAGTAGACAGATATATCTCCACTCAATCCTCATTGGATCAGATGCATGGGCCGGCCAGGGTGTACTTCTTCAATCATAACGGGATCCTTGCATGGAAATCATATATCCATCGGGAAGCAAGCTAGCTAGCTAGGACAAAGTAATTAATATATATGTATTGCACCATCAACAACTGCTACGTACTTATATGCCCTTAAAACTCACGGAAGCGTGGGCGGTCGAGTTTCTGATTAGATTACGAATTACAATAGTTTGTCTTCTCATCGACCATTTCCATTATTCCTATTACAAGGATATGCGTGTGCATGCATGCAGGCCCTTGACAGTCGAGCTAAATATTCTTTTCAGCTAGCTAGATGGCACGTTTGTACTTCATTGGTTTAGTATCGTGATGTAATGCTATATATGCGTCAGCCAGACGCGCTTGGAATGATTTTTTAGATGAACAGGGAGGAGATCCCCCGGCTCCATTTCATATAGAAACGGAACCTGGCAAAACGCATTAGGTTCAGTACAGGATATTCAGGCGACCCACAGTCATGAAAGAAAATATCCCACTACAACCAGCATTTCACGTAGAAACCTATTACATTAGAGCATGTTACATCCTCAATCTGAGGAAGCTAGTAGCAGGTCCCCATTGCATCAGCTTGGTTCAGGTTGTCTAGCTGAATCCCTTCAGAATGTCACTGCAACTTCAGACCCGAGCTAGCAGTTGGGGAGCCCATCATGGTTTTAGCTTGAGCATCAGGTGGGTCTTCGCGCCTGTATTTAGCAACGCTCATCCCACTCCGAGCCTCAAAGGTTTCTGGAGTTTCTTCATCAAGGACACACCAAAACGATCCATCTTGTCTCATTCTATATCCTTGAACAAGATCGTCCAGCCTCTCATTTCATTGAGAATTAGTCTCCAGACCTGTTTTATATTGACCCACATTTGCTTGTTAAAAATAATATTGTTTCTGCATTTCCATAGCACCCACAGGAGCGCTTGGAATGTTTGTCCGGCCGGGTAGGAATCTTAGATTATTATCTTTCTTCTTACTTCATCTGTCTCTCTTTGGGGTATGCTACATTGATTTGATTTTATACAGCAATGTTCAGATCACTTCAGATAGTATAGATCCGGTTCTGATAGTTCCAACTGATGCCACGTGCCTTGAATTTGAAGGAGAAAAGTAGCTAGGTAAGGATTACATGTTGTGTATTCCACAACCTTGAATTAACCACACTATCTGTAACTGTTCCAGTCTAGCGTTTCTTACGCAATAGTATAACGTGCATAACCAACCAGTACAATGACCAGTTTTTGCAACAATGGCTATGCAAAAGAAAAACAGCAACGGTCTCTACCTAACAGTTTAAGAGTAAACTGGCAGGGTGGTTCGCGCATCGGCGCGATTAAATATATTATGTATTATTGGTATTATTTTCTCTATCAATATTTGTTCTACGTTGTAAACTTTGTTTATTTTCATCTGTCGCTACATTATTTTTGATATTTCATTCAAATATGGAAAAAAATTACAGCCAAAACTATATTTTGAGGAAACATCATTAACTTTGGTACAAATACTTTCATTACTTCTTTTACGTTGTTAACCTTTAATTGACAGTAATCTTTTAATAGCAAATTATATTTGTTCATATGTGATATTCTATCTTGTTTGTGTTTCTCTTTCATTGCTTAATGACATAGATAATTAGGCAGCAAGCGCGATGATCTTAGTACGTGAACTGAAAACAGACGGCATTGAAGTCTACAGCCTGCCATGCAAAACAATAGACTATCATACTAATCTCTAGTTTTTTCTCTTCCACTCCTCCTCATCTCTCAATGTATATCTTTCCACCAACAATTTTTTGAGGAATTCTTCACCAAGAATTAAATCTAAATATTAATAGCTTGTACCTAAACCTTGTATTTCTCTTCCTCCACCCACCTCACCGCTAGCCGTATTGCAATTGACTTATTCGCATTAATGCAATATCATGCCCTAGATGCTTTAACTCATGTGCATTAGAGTGACCCGGTGGCTATGTCACTAAACCGTAGTGGTTCTTTTATCACCTCCTGATCAAACTGATATATCTCTCTGAAAGCTACTAGCCTCGCCTTATGCTTCTCACCATCGTCACCGCTTGTTTGCCAAACCTCATTTGAAGCGTGATCCCCTGCTATCCTACCACCGTGTCATGACTCACCTCATGACATTGATGACAACGTGTTCATCAGTGTATACTCATAAAAATTTGTTAAAACACCCACACTCTCGTCATGGCCTCTTGTCTTATCGTGCCCATGTTGTTTTGCATTAACTTTTATGTTTTTAATGCAATTGAAATGATTTACTACTTGATGTGATTTGTTGCTCCCAACCTTTATTTTCGCTTCGTTCATACGTATGCTCACTGCACACATAGCACGTTGGCATGTACAGTGTCGGTTCTTATACATGCATATGATTTTTGATTATTTCAGTTTGCCTCTTTACCGTCACATCTAGCCGTTGTGAACTCTACCGGACCTATCATCCTTTTCTTGTATATCACCCTCTTCTCGTCTCCATTCTACGCACATCGAACTCTTTTCCTATATTGTCAAAACCATACATGTTGATACATCTAATGCATACTTCATCTTTGCCCATCTGCAAAAGCAGTCGATACATGCTGATATATCTAATGCATGTTACATTGACAATAGTCATCCATCACTACACATTATGTGCTATCAAATAGCAATGAAATTATTAATTTTCTTTTAATTTTATTCTGTATTTCTATTTTACATAAATCAAACAGCTAATTTTCTATTAAAATTAACTTCAAATTTTAATTTAGGGAAATATAGTTGTATCCTTTCTTCACCCAATATATGAACCCATTTGTTAAATTTCCTTTAAAATTAATTTATAATTATATTTTAAAGAAATAGAGTTGTATTCTTTACCACATAATATATGAATTCAACTGCTAATTTTTATTTAAATTTGAATTTTAGTTTTGGAAAAGTAGATTTTTATTCTTTATCCACCTAATATATAAATCAAACTGCTAAATTTTATTTAAATTAATTTTGAATTTTAATTTAGAAATATATAGCCATATTCTTTATCCACATCATATATAAATCAAACTGCTAATTTTTTTCAAAATTAATTTCTTAATTTAGGAAAATAGAGTTGTATTTTCTATCTACCTTATAAGAGTTGTATAGATTATGTATTTTTATAAACAATTAGATCTATCTACACAAGTATAATCCAACCCACCACAATTGAACTATTTAGATAATTTAACATATGCAAATGAACATGGTGGCTTCTTTTTCTATCATTTTAATAATATAATAGATTCTACTTTCAACCATGCATTTGTTACAAACTTACAGGTTGAACCAATTCTAAAAGTATCACCACATACACTAGATTTTACACCTGAAATCCTAATTTTGTACTAGATTTAGCTTTTAACTCCATCCTGACAAGACAAGCCTAATTGTAAGAGTGACACGGTGTATCCACCTGCTGACTTAGCCCCCATGTCACCCGAATGGGTGGGCCCTCTCTCACATTCTATTCCTCCTTGAAAAAGTTTGTTTTAGCCCCCTCTTGACTAGTATTGGCAAATTTGGTCCCCTCCGAAATGCAAAGGCAAAAATTTCCCCACGACAGTGTAGATAGGCGACATGTGGCACATATTGTGCTATGGAGCCGTTGCGCTAGCCTATCGTGCTTCTGACCCATGATTGTGTGGGGTCCATGCTTCGGCCGCAAGAGGCCACTTATCGCGCCTCTGGTGCAGGATGGGATGTGGTCGTGCTGTCGCTGCGTGATAGCGTTTGTGTCGCACCTGACACAACCGGTCCAACAGTTGTTGTCGTTTGTGTGGTGGGCAAAAGCTTATCATGCCCTCACGACGTGATAGGTGCCCGTGCTCTTCTACAAAACCATTCGTTGCGCTCTCAACATCCATTGCTGGTGCCTCGTGACCCCTTTTGTTCTACATTCATACCTCCCTTCCTCTCTTTCCTTTGTCGAGCTGGTATTGTGAAGCGACGCTAGAACCATCAAGGACGGTGAGTTTTTCTTATAAAGCAATGCATTAATGTTTGGTTGAATCGAACAATAGTAAGTTAGCCTCTCATAGTAGTCTTGTTGGACATATATCTCTGATGATGCTCAGGTGTGTGTTTGAACTCGTCTTATGTCTCATTGCTTTTTGAGAGGTGCCGCACATATGATAGGTGGAAAAATTAGGGTTCCTCTTGAGGAAATCCTGAACAACGAAGTTCACCTAATCAAAGTGGGGAATGTTTTACTCAAGAATGGGTGCCCTAAAATGACCTCGAAGGATATTCGCAAATACATGTTGAAGTTGCACAGAGATGGATGAGCTTATCGTAGTGGCAGGTGCAGATGTGGTTATCATTGGTGCAGCAGCACCATGCTATGTAGTCGCTTCCGATGTCTACCAGCTCTTCTGTTTATCTGCGGAGTTCTTTGTTTTTGTTTTTCTCTTACATGAGTTGCTCTTCTAGCTTTTGAATTCTCAAGGTGAGATACCCCATATGCACTTTAATGTGAGGAGGATTTGTTGGGTCAATCCAAGAAGTGAAGTTGATAACGCATGTCAGTAAAAATAGTAGTAGAATAAATTTTGTTGGCCACTTGGATGGACGAGAAGGAAAAATAAAATACTTGTGTGGGCAACACCAAAAACGACATCTGTGACTCACCCAACCGCAACTCAATTGCACCAGGCGTCGTGACCATGTGTGCACTTCGGCCAAGTAGGCTGTGTTTTTTGGCAATATGTAGTTGTGGAATTGAAATACTGGGTTGTAATCGAGCTTCTTCTTCACTAGAAGCTCAGAAGTTAGTGGATGGGGGTCTACTGGACCGTAAAAGCCTATTCCCACCATAGGATCGGCTCGCCTTCCTTGTCTTGCGTGGGCATTGTGGCTATTGTAAGTCTGATACTCATATCCTGTCATATCAAAGGTAGTGTTGAAAGAGAATTTTTGATGATTTGGGGTATGATAAAAAATCTGGTAGTATTTATAGCCACCCAAAAAGGGTTATCATTTCGGACTCGAGGTTGTAGACTCGAGGCTACGTAAATTTGTAGAGAATCATGCGGGTTAGGCTGCAGTGTGGTCATATCATAGCTTTGGGTGCTATATCACGTCGGTACGAGCTGCTGCAATGTGTGATCAATTCAGTACTAGCACCGTAGTGTGTGGTCAAGTTATAGCTTTGCAGTGCTATGTCACTTCGGTACGAGTTGCCGCTGTGTGTGATCAAGTCAGTACTAGCATATTTAATATTACAAAGTCCCATAGTATAATTATCCCAATAACTAAATAAAGTCAGAATCAATGGCCTCTTCCTCTCTCATGTCTCGGCTTTGTGTGAGCCGAGGGGAAAGTGAATTGTGCATGAGATCTCGGGTTGGTCTAGAGACTATAGCGGGGAGCCCGCCGAGCCTCCTAATTAGGGTTCGGTTGAGTAGGAATCTGGTTATAATCAAGCTCATAATGTCAAAACAAACCATCTATCCAGTCATGGTCCTGAGAGCGCTGTGCCTTGTGCCTGATTGTCAGATGAACTACCCTCGTAAGCTCCTCCTCCAACAAGGGACTGACTGAATTGAAGATTGGAACCATGAGTTGTGCATACGAAAACCATCATCGTTCATTGGTGAATCCATGTGGTCCATTATCTACAAAACGACATAGACAAATAGGATTAAATTTACAAAAAAGTGGATCTGTTAAATACACACTTTTTAAAATTACATTCATCTATAACTGCACCTCCTTGAGAGCTTTGGCCTACTCAGGCGGCCAATCCATGTCATAATATGTAGAAGAAGTGACAATTGCATAGAAGAATAATTTTTCTTCATTAGTATAATGAGTGTACGAGATAAATTAAGCGTAGCTGAAGTCCTCTACCACCACGCCTAGAAGAGATCCATGGCAGTGATGTATCCTCCCGTACCTTAGGCTATGAAGGTCAGCAATGAGATGTAGTAAATATCATACATAGAGTATATGGAAAATTTAACCTCACACATTTTAAATGCCATACCTCTCTAACTATACCTCTCTGAGAGCTCTAGCATTGCTCAAATGTTGAGTCATACTAGGTCAAAAAAGTGGTCATTGTATGGTAAGAATAAATTTATGTTCATTAGTACAATGAGTGTATGTGATAAATTAAGCGCACTTGAAGTCCTCTACCAGCTCGCTTAGACGAGATCCGCATGAGTGACGTGTCCTCACATACTTCGGACTATGAAGGTCAGCAATACGATTAGTTAATATCATGCACTGAGTATATAGATAAGTTAACCTCGACATTTTAAATGGCATACCTATCAATGTCCCAAAGTGGTAATTGTAGCGCTTTCCTCACTCGGTTGTTCCGACCTCTACTCTGGCATGTGAAAGCGACTGGTAGTCCATGCAACTGCATCTTAAATTCTTCAGAATCCCCTTGGCATCTTCATATACATCCTTCAGCATCTGTAAAAGGGACTGGTTGTGATGACAGCCGATGTGAAGGACGGAAGCGGTAGTATCGTGGATTCGTAACACCCTATCGAACTGCATTAAAAAGGTTTGTTATGTGCTAAAGGGATGACATTTGTACCAAAGAATGAAGAATTATTACCATGTCGTCACGAGGTGAAGCTCAGTGCCGATCCATCCCCATTCGTCGCTGATCAGTATGTGTGATAGTTGCCGGTCTCTTTGGTAGAGCACAAGTAAGCCAAGTGTGCGTCCTCGGCATGTACCACAGTAGGCACTCGTCATATGTGTGCTTGTCACATTGGCCTACATATGACATCACATTGTAATTGACCACTGTTACATATTATTTGCAAAGTAACAAAACAAAATTACTTTTGTTCATGTATGACGTCCAATTCAGCCTTGTTGTCTCACATATCCTTTCATACGCATTGTATTCCCCTCCATTCATCGCCTTTTCTGCCTTTCTTATCCTGCCTGCATTTCAAATATCATAACACATACGTTAGGACAAAGAACAAAACTACACGCAAACTTAAAATGGTTATGAAGTTGCAAACTTACTCAGTGAACTTTGGTGTCGAGCTCTCCATTAGTTGGAGGGGGGATCGTCTAGAAGGAGACCAGTTGTCTCACGATATGCTGAGGTGCATATGGCTCCACCATGTGTAAGAAGACCAGTGGCAAGTTGTCATCCAAAACCGGTTGTCCCTGAAGCACTAACTGGACAACCTAGAGGTGCTATACTAGATATATGTTCCTCTATCCATGGGAACCATATCATGCCCTTGTGTTGCAACGGCTCAAACTCCTAGTAGTAGAACAGATAGGATCGGGCCGACACGTCCCGAGCATAGGCTAACGTGGCACATGTCTAGCGGGTGTCCATAGTGAGCCCATCTATGTAGCTCTCTCCTCTGGGGTAAGAGTGGATTGGCTGAGTTATCTAGGGCTGTCCGACGGGGAAGTGCTCTCAAGACCATAACTGAAGCAAATTGTGGCAGACATTCAATATTATTTCCTTGACCTTCTTAAGCTGCGGGGTGTCGCATAACCCCTATATGTAGCATAGAGCACTGCATATTCCTAGCTATATTGAGGAATGACGTCAGGTGGGTCATCAGCCAGAGACTCTGCGAGGTGGATGTAGCTCGGATACACTACATTACCATGCAACGTGGGAAACATGTGTCAACCAAAGAGAAACAACAAGTAGGCAACTAGATGCATCCTCTCCGCCTTATCGTCAGCATGTTCTGGGCACTTGTCAAACCTCTTAAGCCAGTTCAGTGAGACACCTCACGCTAGGTTCCTCGTGTCTGTACTCGGGATCTCCATGTTGGGGAACGTGCTACGCAAAACAAAAATTTACCGCGCACAATCCACCCCAAGATCACTATCGAGGTGCAGGCAACGAGATCATACCTTCGACGATCACGTCAATGCAGCGGAAAAGTTGACCGATGTCGATGAAGTCCACAGACTCCCGCAGCTAGGTTATACCTCCCAGCCGCGAGAGCGATCTCCTCGCGAATAGTTCGCCCGATCGAACGCCGAAGTATACGACGTCTCTGAGGTATCCACGCGTACCGGATCAGCGACACCGCAGTAATGTGTGGACCAGCACACAAGAACAGCGGGGATCTACGAGAAGGAGAAGCAGCAGCGCGCCGGCAGCTGTACTAGATCCAATCTAGAAGAGAGAGAAAAAGAAGGCTGTGGCCAATCTAAAGATGGCTGGCCTAGGGTTTAGGGCTGCTTCTGGGGCTACCTGGATGCTCTTTGAGGTGCCCTGCCCCTCTATTTATAGGGGTTGGGGCAGCTCTCCCTAGGCAGGTGGAGTCCTACTCCAGCAGGGACACCCTGTGGGAGTTGGAGTCCAACTCCACTAGAACCTTCTAGAACTTCTAGAACCTTCTAGAATTTCTAGAACCTTCCAGAACCTTCTAGAATTTCTAGAACCTTCTAGAACCTTCCAGAACCTTCTAGAACCTTCCAATACTTTCCGGAACACTTCCGGACATCACCGGAACCATCCGGGACCTCCCGGAACACTTTCGAGATCATTCGAAACACTTTCGGAACCCTTCTCTCTCGTTCTCCATAAATCGTAGCATTCCTAAATGTCGCTAAAACGTTAAGCGTGTGACCCTATAGGTTCGAGTATATGTGGACATGTCCGGGACACCTTCCGGTCAATAATCGTCAGCGGGATCTGGACACCCATAACGACTCCCACATATCATCGAAGATCTTTATCGAGCGAACCTTGTATTGTCGCATACAATTCCTTTTGCCTCACGATACGTTACACAACCCGAGGCGAGACTTTGACGGTATCCCTGTGATCAACTCCTTGATCACCATACCTAGTTATCCTCGTTACCGGTTTGTACTCTTTTCTCGTTTCCGTATTCCGGTATCCCCGTGACTAACCTTTTAGTCACAATACCTGGCCAGGCGATGCTGGACACCGTAATACCGAGTGGGCCCAGAGTGTATCTCTCCATCGCCGGATGGGCAAATTCCAGTCTTGACATATCTAGAACCATGATATACTTTCTGGTGTACCTGGAAGTCACTTTTATAATTACCCAGTTACGGAGTAACGTTTGATGACCCCAAAGCAACCATCCGGTATCCGGGTCTATGATATTCTCATGGTCTAAGGACGCAAGTAAACGTTAACACATCATGAGAAGATACTGACAACATATTGATGAAGTGATCTCGCAGTATCTCATAAGGGGGTCTATCCAACACCATTGTTACCCTAACAATGTGTTCCCATTATTGCCGGCATCCTTGTTACATTAACAATGCCCATGATCAGGAAAACAAGATCATCAACAATACATGAGCTAGTCCAGAGGTCTGACTAGGGATCTGAATGGTGTTTATTATTCCACACATGCAATTAGGTTTTCCTCTGAATCTCATATTCAAGAACCAATGCAATTCTAGCATAGAACATAAACTTAATCATGAACATGAAACTAGAACAACTTTATTATTGCCTCTAGGGCATATTTCCAACACTCCACACCAAATATCGCACCCAATTGCTCCCTCCAGTCAATTATCCTAGGAGGTGGAACAACTGCCGCTCTACTAATGGGAAAACTAGTGATCATGAAACATTCTGAAATATTAGTTGTACCAAATATTTTAGAAATAAAGCAAGTTCAATATTACAAAAGTAAAGCAAGTTTCACACTGTTCGAAACAAATTTATTACAACTTAGATGAAATATTACAAAAAATAACAAGTTCCACATAGTTCAAGGCAACTTTATTATTACAACTTAGACAAAATATTACAAAAAAAACCAACAATAGACATTAGTTATGCGTCAATATGCGCGGCTTGTTGGGGCGATCCTTCCTATTGTGGCATGTTGTCTTGCACATCCTACACTTGTGTGGTTCTCCAAGTTGGCTATCGTCCATGTCATTCCTGAAATGATGATTATGTCAATGCCCCCTCTTGTTTTGCTTCAAAGCTGAATTGGACACCCATTCAACAAGACAAGGCTAGACATCCTTGTAACTCATATGAAGACATACGAGCTGAATTTGCTACTCCATGTCCCCAAAAGATGATGAATGTCAAAGTATCTAGAGACATACTGTTGTGAGGACTGTTTCATACATGCACACGCCTTATACACATAGCAAGAGTAGTGCAGAAGTTTTGGCTTGTTGAAGCTGCAGGTACAGACATCAACATCAAGCTTGCATTGGTGCTTACTATCACTTCTAACATGTCTATTTACATGCTTTTGCATTAGGCGAATCTCATACTTCTTCCTCAAGCCATCAATAACTTAGACGTCATGACTGAGATTTCTTAATATTTCCAATACCTCTGCATGACTTCGGTCCATTGCTCTCCTCTGTCCACGTTTCCCTTAGCCGCCTTGGATCTATTATAAAAGTAACCAACAGTCTGGGTTCATGTTTCATCAATGATGGCAGTAATTGGGAGGCACCGAACACCTTTAAGCATTCCATTTTAAAATTATGACATGTTGGTTGTCATTATGTCATACCTTTGGCTATCTGTGTCGTGAACCAGCGAACATTTCTCCATCTTGGGAGCATGTCGAGTGATCTACTCCAATAGTGTCTTAATTCTCTGAGTCGCTCACGCATTAGGATGCACTGGTTGTTGTCCCTCCCGCTGAGATTGACAACTGTACCTGGTTGTTGTGGTCTCTAATGTTGTCTAAATGGCCTAAAACTTTCATAACTAATTTTACATGCACATCTTCCTAAAATTCTTCATCAAATCCTTACTTTTGAACTAAGCGAAGAAATTGCTGCCAGATGCCTCATGCACCACCTAGTTTCGAGATCACTCTACCTATACGGAGCAGGAGCCGTGTTCTTCATGGTGTTAAGTGCATTTAGTAGCCCCGCATTGCGAGCAGGCATACATTAGGCCTATCTCTGACAACAGAAATCTTCAGATTTACAAGGAACCATAGTGAGTTATATGTGTTCCCACTCTCTACGATTATGAATGCAAGTGGAAGGAGTTGATCATTTGCATTTGCTGCATTGAGAGCATCGGGTGACAGAACTTGAATGACTCGATAGTTTAACTAAGGGCCCTAAATACACGATCAAGTATGAAATGATCATGTACTCCATCTGGATGTGGCTTGTCAAGGTTGTTTATGTAAGTGCCCGGGTTTGCTTCTGCTATCTGATGAAGGATTCTTGGGACAAAGTTATACCCCTTCTCGTACACCACGAACATCTTATCTCCTTCTGTTTAGCTCGTCTGACCCTGCTGTAGCTGATGGAAAAGCCAACCGTATCAGCCACATTTGACATCAAAGTATTTGGCCCTATAGAGATATCCGCTGATACTAGGTGGCAGCATTTTTCTGCCACATATGAAGCACTCACGTTGTGGTACTCCATCAACGGCTCTGATAGCTCATATGTGTGGTCTGTCAACACCATTATCTCAAAATCCTTACAAATCCCCTAACCTTGGTTTGCACGCACTCTTCCTGGACAATTCGGATATATGCATACAACCTTCAAACATGTTGGGTTAGACCTTTTTACCCTCTACTGACGACTGATGGTGATGACGTGCTCCGTAATGGCCATATGTGCGCATGCGTGCTTGGGAAATGATCTCCAACCATGAGAGTTTTGTCATCAAAGCCCCAACGTGAGTTATCATCCTATGAGATGACTAGGTGCAGTACACTCAATTCATCTATTTTTTCCACAACCGCAGATTGAGACGGATCACCGCTTATAGCCTCACCCCAATCCTCTTCTCTATCATCAGATTCTTGGTCACCCTCTTCATCAGAATCCACCTTGTTCGGCATGCTTGGTATGAGTTCATAGCAGTCAACACGACTAGATCAAAAGGGACCAGCATTTTTGTTTGTGATAAACTGTTCTTCAACTTGCATGGGGTTGCCCTCCGTCGTTGCCATTACTTTAGTTACTCCTTCTATGGCAAAACCTTGTACCTCTCCAACTCCACAGCAGGCTTCATGACCAGCCAACAACCGCGTGCTTTCAACAAACTAAGAACACGCCATCAGTCGGCTGTATATCGTGGCCCCAGGAGTGCTTACAAGCCGCATTTACCTAACCCATGATACATTGCCGGTCATCTTATGTAGCTCCCAGAAGGGGTTAGATGACCCTTCATCTAGACTCCCTCTCCTTATCTGATCTTTCTTCCTCGTGTACATCTCCCCAGCATTATTGAGTATGATGTTGAGTAGGCTGCTGATGCCAACACGCCCCATACCCTTCCTCGCGGCATTCACGTGCTGCACCACTCAAGTCAACGCAAGCTTTACCACCGCCATCTACACTCATGAACGTCATGCTAGATAGCAGCACCCACAACGAGATGGTAGGGCTTTGGTGGTAGCCGCTACCAAAGATAAGCCACTGCAAGCGAGGGCAGCACAAACGCCACATTTCGCTGAACACCACGAGATGGCATGACAGATGATGAAGATGGCTGAGCAGGTGACGAAGAGGTTGATGCTAGCATTGACAACAGTGAAGCACGACGCACACTGCAATACGCATGTTGGAGGTTGAGTTCAAGGTTGACGGGACTCCGCTCGTCACCATTGCTAGAGATGGCCAGGACACCCACAACACCACATCATTGAATGCTACTGTCGCCAAGGGTTGTTTCCCCCTATTTGGGTGTGAGGAGCTTGAGCTTGGCGAGGATGTAGGCTAAGACGGTTAGGCCACGAGAAAAATAAGCCAAATCATTTTTTTCTGCTACCAATATCTAACCGCCAACAAGCTTCAATGGTTGTCTGTCCACCTCTGTGTTCCACACAATTAGTCCATGAAATGCACACGGACCATCCTATGCTCATAGGTCGTAGACTCGCGACTCATCACAGTCCAACACTAATGGCACAACTTGTTTGGATCTTCAAGGGCCTTCTCATCCCAAAAACTAGCTTCAGAGGTGAGACTCCACCACTTGCTGGATTATTTGAACACCCTCCTCCCACCTCCCCTTCCCCCACACACACACTACTGTGCATCGAACAAAGATGTTCGAAATCTGATAGCAAATGTAGGAACATAAAATACCTTCTCACCCTCGAAAGCTAGCTTGAGAGGTGGAGGAACCCCTTACAAGTATGACTAATCTGAAGAGTGATCCCACTCTTTTGCGTATAGTAATATGGTAACACATGTTACTCAATATGACTAACCTGAAGAGTGATCCCACTCTTTTGCGTATAGTAAAATGGTAACACGTGTTACTCAATTTGTACTTGAAACGGTAACACCGCGCACGCACATCACCTGCACACATCTGTCCCAGCGTGTCTCTTACCTAAACTGATAGGGACCGAAGATAAATTCATAAATCTCACTAAATTCTTATGGAACGTACTCATATGTGTAAATATAAGCACCGAGATAAAAACATAAATATGGTAAGCACCATGTTTCAATTTAAGTATTAGCCATCAATACTAACATACGGTAATATGTGGGTGTCTTATGGTAAAAGCGTTGTATAAGTAGCCATATCCTTATAGCTTAGTCTATGCGTACTTCTAAATTAGGTTTCCTCGTCCCTCCACAGCTAATATGCGACATTTCCAGCATCTTTTTGTGCCTTCTACTCTGCGCAAGTCCTTGAACCAACCTACCTTTCCAGTAGCTAGCTAGTGTGTGGTCTTCAAGTCAGTACGGTTGAGAAACAATTCGAGGATCCCAGCTTTTAAATTAGTTAATCTGCTTAAGTGCATATAAAAAGTAGGAGTTAGATAGAATATTCTTTATCTGAGCCGTCCAAAATATTTTAATTCATAATTCCTCATCTAATGATTATTCTCTAATCCCTCTTATACTAATGACATAATTATTTTCCCTACTAATTGCGTAGCTAAGTAGCAAATCCATGCAACATTAATAATGAGAAATCCTCCCGTCCTTATGGTCTTCCACTAATTTGTGACTAAAAAGTAAATCATTTTTGGAACCGTCGCTTTATGAGTTGTCATTCGCAGTTTGTTCATTTGTTTCTCAAATTTTCGTTCACCGCACGGCACTTAGTATGCTTAAGTGTATGACTTGCTATTTTCCGTTTAAATTGCTCATCTCCAGGTGTCAAAATTGTGGCACCCAGCACATGCACATTGCACATGAACCCACATGCAGGAGATAAAAATTAATCATACGAGCCTCACACGGCCTCATTCGCTGCATGAAAAACCATGACACTGTATAAGTTAAACCACGAGGGATGATGCATTGAACATCGCCGGCTTGCCGCTGATTGCAGAACATGACATAAAAATAATATATGAACCAGGTGAATCCAGCTCGTGCAGAGGTCGTAGTTCTAGCGCTGTGCCTGTGCCCAAAAGGGACGTGTCGAGCGCGCCTCAAACGGGCAGGCTCCGACTCCGGCACATGCCCCTGTCCCCCCACCGCTCCTTGTAGGGCTTTTTTTTTATATTATTTTTTTATTCTGTTTTTGTAAAAATAATACCCGAACCAATTTTTTTTAAAAATAATTCTAATAGCCACACCGGATGACGATTAGTACTATACCGCCAATTCAGAGGCCGATTCAACATGGAATCGCCACACGGGATAGCGATTAGATATAATCGCCACACGGTATGACAATTAGTGCTACTCGCCACGAGCAATGGCGATTATATCTAATCGCCAGCCCCTATGGTGATATGTCCCATCCTCCCTATAAAATCTGTGTCTTTTTCCTGTGAAGCTTCCTAGAACTTCAGATCTAAAATATTGAAAGAAGAATATTTCAGCTTGTGCAGTCGTTTTTGAGAGGAGAAGAAGAAGGGCGCGAATGGATCGTGACGAGAGTAAGTTCCGGAACATTTTGTTGTTTTACATGCCAGTATTTTTAGGAACATGAGTCTATGAGATACGTTGTTTCTCACATTAGTTTTTTGTGCTGTTCGATAGATGTTGTTGATCTTGTATGGACCCCGTTAATGGAGTATGAAGTTCTTGGTGCAACGGTGGAAAGGAAGTTGAAGTGTAAACTTCTTCGTTCGCAGATATGGAAGAAAGTTCATATGTGCGTGATTGCAGAGATATTACCGAAGCATGGTCTCCCTGCACTGCCCTACAAGCAGGTGTGTAAACGTCTACGAGAGTTGCACAAGATATGGGAGCGGGCGATCAAGCTTACAAAACTTCGTAGGGCAAGGGTCAAGAAAGATGAATGGGGTAGCATATTCATAACTCTTCTAGATTCTAAGTATGGCCAGCACAAAAGGGTTAGTACACTGCAGATCTCTTCGTAATAAGTTGGATACCATTTTCATGTTTCCTCTATTTGTTACATGCCATTCCATGTGTGTAGAAATGCCCGGAGGATACAGGTTTGATCAACAAAGAGATTGATGATGACATGGCACCCGGGTATCATCAAGGAGGACGAATCCGACCCTGTGGCCATAGGATGGGCCGGGCCGACTACTTGGAGTCCGACTTCTACACGGGGGCGCCTCATCAACGTGGAGTACAAGACATGGACTAATACCTGCCCGGCATACCCGGAATCTGTTGTAACCAATTAGGAAATCAATCTGTTAATCGATCCGGACTTTTGTAACCCTGTCCCGGTCGCCTATATAAGGCCTGGTAGGGGACCTCCGATCAGTAAGCTTTTAGTCATAGGCTATCTCCATTGTTTCATATCTCAAGCAACCTCGAGATCGATTCTCCAGGGCTTGCGGCACTCGGGATTCAAGCTATACCAGCCACCGAACAGAGGACGTAGGGTATTACCTCTCCGCGAGGGCCTGAACCTGTCTAAATCCTGTTTTTCGTGTGCACCCATCTGGATTTACTGTGCTCACGCCGCCCCATATTCAGTATTGCCGGAATAATACTCCGACAGAGATCCATAATTTTCAAAAGATGGACCTCATCTGGGGAGACATTTGTGCTGCTAGGAGACACTTAATGAAGACAACATTCGAAAAGATGAGAGGAGGGTTTGTGGACTTCCTCCTCTAAAACATCGTGCAACATCTAAGAAACATGTTGAGTCATCGAAAGATAAAGGTGCGACTAGTTCATCGACGAAGGGGCCAAACGAGTGTAGTAGTGACGAGGACTTCTTGAAGCTCTTTTGTTTCAAAGCTGCCGATCCAGGGCTCTTCGCAAGTGACAGCGAAGATGACTTCATGTAGTATTATTTGAAGTGAGATGTTGCTACATGTACCCTATGCTATTTGTATCAAAATTGTGTCGGTAATCAGCATCCTGAACGTTGTCATGTAATATGGATTTGTACCGTATGTTTATTTAACCGAAACTGTTTGTTAGTGTACTCTAGATTGTTGATGACTATAACCTAATATCTATGTAAATCATTTTGGCCATTTGTACGTAAGTTTGTGCAATTTAGTAGTTAACAAAAGGAACTGAAGTCAAACATTTTCTACAACATGAAGTAGAACAAAGACGAATACAATAGTCACTAACGTGCCTACTGCTATCGTGATCTCTTCCTGATCAACAACGGTGAGTACCCATCCCTAGCGTGTCCCGCTCCCATTCTAGGAGCCCTCTGTACCCCTAGTGCAGGGTCCTCGTCGTCTAGTGCTTGAGTCTCCTGTGTATCCTGCGGTGGCGGAGTCTCCTGCGTCATGCGGGGCTGGCTAGGTGGCACCAACTCGTCCACCTCGTCCCCCTCATCAGGCGGGACTGGATCTGTAGAATAGTGGGAATAATTAGCATTGGAAGATTCAGGATGAAATTGAGGCTAGGAAACAAGAATTTGTTTTACCTTACCGACGCATTTTGAGTGGAGACACAATCTACTGCCACGAAGACCCACCCGCCTCCGTGGGCGCTGGCGACTGTCGAGTGGTACGCTGGTGGTGTGTCCGCTGTGTAGGACGTGGTGGTCGGTGTGCTCCTGGGACTGCCCCAATCCCTAAGACGATGTCATCCCTGCACGTGCACCGGAATACATCCATGATCTTTTTGGTGAGCTTGCGATCCTAGACAAGCCTGAGTGGTTGTCGGTGCTAGTCGGGTGACATAGTAGCATAATGGTGGCTTCCATGTTCGCCGCCGTCACCCACTGTCCCTACAAATTTAGAAGCATAGGTAATAAGTTAAGGGTCAGTGAAGATAAGTAAGTCAAGTACAAATTTCACTAACCACCAAGTCAAACATCTCCGCTGCGTGGATTGGGTACATGTCTGTCGTTTGTCCACTCGCACTGTCAAGTGGCTCGCTTCCGCGAATAAAGTGGATGCGCATGCGTGGCAGGTACCACTGTAGGTAAGCCTCAAACTCGGCTGAGCTGAAGGGTCGCTGATCAGCCCTGACGGTGGTCAGGGCATTGGCCCACTGAGCAACAAAAGGGTCAACACGTGCTGCCCACTGTCCCCCTCTGGTACCTCCTTCCTTCCGACTCCACCTATATGTGTAATATATATCTTCATTGTAGATATGTAGAATATATAAAGAGCTATGTAAAAGGATTATGAAAATTCACTTACGTGTGTGTATTTGCGTCGACTGGGTCTACATGTGGAGGTGGGTACATCTGGTGTAAGCCGAACTGCCTTATCACACGGTGAGGCGAGTGGTCCTCGATAAAGATGTCGAAGACAAGCTTTGACATGGTCCTCCAGTAGCTCTCATCTCGGCGGCACAATGAAGACATCCCCATGTGCAGAGCATGCCTCATCAATGCCTCATCCGAGTAAGGCTCCCATATCACACTCTGTGGAGGGAGATGCTGGAACTGCTCCGCAAAAGAGAAGTAACAACCCCGAACCTGCGCCCATGCCCACTGAGGCTGTAAGACATGCGTAAAAAAAATGTTAGAACATATTAGTACCAAGGCGATAAGGAAGTACAAAATATGCAACTTACTCTTCTTCGAATCCATATGGACCCAAAAGTAGGTCCATCCTGCAGCAACTGGGGTCCACCTGGACGGTAAAAGTGTGGGCTGTAAGGCGAGTGGTCAACCCATGGTCGCCCTATTGGAAAGCGCTCGAATGACCACAACTGAAGAAGAAGCAGACACCCAAGGAGATTGGCATTGGGGACCTTCTTCTTGCACGCAGAGCAGAGTGCTCGGTACGTGTACGCAAGCAGTGCCGACCCCCAGCTCATCGGTGGAAGCTGGTCCTCTGATTCAGCATCCGTGATCCGCTGTGCAATGCCGATGTACCGAGCGTCAATGCTGTCCCCATAGACACTGGTGAACATCACGTACCCTAAGAGCCACAACACGTACGCCTCGAGTCCCCGGTTCAGCTGGTACATGTCAAGATTTCCATGAAATGTCTGCTCGAGGCTACCAAGCTGAATGACAATTAGGCGATGGAACGATGATGTTAGTTTCAAATAATGCAGTAACATGAATGCACGAACTGTAGTATGTACCTCGAACTGACGGAGCCACATTAACCTTGGACCGTGCTTTTGATTCGCCTTAACAATCTCAGCTATGGGTGGACCCGGTGGTAGAGCAGGTGCAAACCTGTCCGGAAGAGACTGACGCCAACCGACCGGAGTGTCCAGCACATCCACCGCGGCTCCTGCCAAGGGTAGGGCAAGGAGGCACGCCGTGTCCTAAAGTGTGACCGCCATCTCGCCCCAATCGAAGTGGAAGGTGTGGGCCTCCGGTCTCTAGTGGTCGACCAGTGCGGTCAGCAAGGAGGCATCAAAAGGAAACCCGATATCCTCGTCACCCACCGCCTCGACCATCCGTGCTAGTGGTAGTAAGCCTGACCAAGAGAGTGTCGCGGCAAGAAGGAAATATAAATTAGTACGGATACATGCTTACGGTGTTAACAAGTACAAATATAAGCACGTAACGTACCTCTCTATCCAGTTCGTGAATACTCCACGCGTGCTCTGGTGTACGCGTACGAAACACTCCGAGATCTCGCTCTCCCAAAGCTAACAGCCTGGACCGGTGCTCTCGATCCTCACGATCATCTATAAGCTCTAGGGCAGCCATACCTATTAAGGGGATAAACAAATCATGAGGTACATGAAACCAAACATTCATGAAGTTACATGAAACAAAACACGAAGTACATGAATATAACACGAAATACAAGAATAAAACATGAAATTGTCCACGAAGTACACGAAACAAAACATGCACCAAAACATTGGGCATACAAGCCACTCATTACAAGGCACATACATAATGCAAATAAAATAGGACCCTTCGAGCCTACTGATGACCTAAACCAGACGCAGCACTAGGATCCTCATCCCTTCTTATGTCTTCTTTCATCTTCGGACATTTCTTGATCTTGTGACCAAATTTCTTGCAATAGAGGCATTGTCTAGTCGGTCCACCAGCTTCGCTCTCATCCATGAAGTTGGCAATATGGCGAGTCTGTCGTTGTCTCACAGAAACACGGAGGAGATGAAAATCAGGGATCCAGTTCCGTTCGCCTGCAGGTACCTTTGTGAAATTGCCCACCACACGATAACCACACAGCTCGCCAGACCAGGTAGCACGCACAGCCTCTTTCGTGAAGTAGTACGACATGAATAGCCACATGTCCATCTTTGTCTTAGCAGCTGCAGCAAGGCCGTGAGAGCAAGGCCTGTGTAAAAGCATTGGTTTGTTGCATGTACATGAGGCAATGATATCAGGCTGGACATAGAAAGTAACTTCTTGAGTTATCTCTTGTGTGCAAACCCCAAATCCACTCTTCTGCTTCAAACATACCTCGAACCTATGCTGCACATTTCCCGTGCGTCTGGCTTTGTGCATTTGCCCATTCTTCACCTTCTCCTCCATATACCACATAGTCTTCGCACAATAAGGCGTTCCACCGAATTTTTCCATATGCAGTACAACCTTTGCATGCCTCTCCTGGAAATACCTCATTGTCCCGTGCAACGAACCCTCCACAATGGCCACCAAGGGTAAACCTCGCACCTCCCTAATAACGAAATTATAGACCTCAGCAAGATTTGAAGTCATGATGCCGTATCTAGCACCATAAGTGTCATGTAGGAGAGACCACTGCTCCGGTGGCTCCTTACTGATCCAATCTGAGAAACACTTCACTCTGTTTGAAGCCTTCCTCCTAGTGTTTAGATCGTCAAATCCAGGAAGATCAGGGTTCCGTTCTCTAACCTGCTTCTTTGTGAACTCATCAAGCCTCCTCCAATACACGTCAAACTTTCTAGACTGGTTCTGTTTGCATAACGTTTTGAATAGGTTCGTCAACTGTTTGTTCTTGAATTACCGATAGAAATTGGCCGCTAAGTGGCGCGTGTACCACCGACTCCTTATGTCATACTAACTAGATTCTTCCGACAGATCCTTCCCTTCCCTTGTCTTAGCTAAACCTTGCTGAAGATTGCAAATTGCCAGGAGTAGCCCGGCATGCCGGTCATGAATAACACAAACATTTGGACGGTCCTTAACAACTCCTCTTTTCAAGCTCACAAGGAACCACAGCCAGTTATCGTAGTCCCATCGTTCCTTTCTCCAAGTATGTCCAACAAATATGGCAGATTATGATACGAATCAATGAATGTGCCAAAACGCCGTGCCAGTGCAAGCTGCTTTGCCCTCCATGCCATGGTGTAACTTATGTTGTACTAGTACTTACTTTCCACAGATGTTTGTATGAGCTCTACTAAAATGCAAAAATTCTTCACTATCTCGTGGTACATCAACCCAGCAACAAGCTCTGCACTAATGTTCCGATGGGTGTCAGGAACACCACTTATTATGCATGTGTGAGGCACCACCCTTCGTATGACTCGCTGCACTTCATACTTCCTCACCGAAGCATGCACGTAGCCCTCACACCCTGTAGACTTACACTTCACAGCATACTGATCTCTGAAACTTTTCTGCACTTCAAATGTCCTCTGTGTCGACATTGCCCAGAGCTTCACCGCCTCTTTGACCTCTTTTTTCATACCATATAATGCACCATGAACAATCTCGTACTACTTGTACGGAAACTGTCACCACTTGGACCCTCTACATTCATGACAGTGGACATGTCCGTGTTCCACATGCTAGGAATCGGATCATCCCTTTCTTCATCATTCTCATCTTCATCCTCTTCGTTGGTACCATCTTCAACACCCATTTGTTCCTCTCTAGTAGCGGCATCATCATTCTCCATTACCTGCACTAGCTCCTGATGTATCTTCCTCTCATCCACCGAACCGATCAGGTATTCAATACCTAAAGTAGGGTAAGGTTCAGCGCGTTCAACTACAGTGTCTTCTGCAACGACAATCTCTTCTTCTGCCGCTCTACTGTTCTGTCCAACTGCATTGCCTCCCGCTTCTTGAGATGACACTACCTTAGGTACTGCCTGCAACAACAGATAATGGGAACCTTTGAGCGCCTTACTTGCTCTCAACCAAGCTCGCCAATCTTTGGACAGATCTAGTGGGAACAAGTCCCATCGGATATCCTTGCAAGACTTGCTGAAATATGCCTGCGAGGTTACAATTGCGACCTCCGGATCAAGACCAAAGGCCCTTGTGAACCATTTTTGAACGGCATTGATAGGGTATTTGTCAGGCCTGCGTAGCTAATTTGGTTTGTTGGTAGCTACTAAGATCGACAGAAACAAACTCATTTGTGCGGATCTCACCAACACCATAGTAAACTACGAATTCAACTAGTTCGGACATTCCTGTCATCCAAAACATAATATTTTAGACTATACAATCTAAGATCCTCCCATGCCCAAATTAATATTCTAGTCCTACTCGCACATAAATAATATAATCCATCATTCATCTAATTTGTTGTCGATATGCAAAAGAATACCCTATTTCTACATCTACATATTTTTATCATATTTAGTGCCCTAGTCAACAAGTAGTGCAAAATGTACGACTTATTTTCAACTAGTCATCTATATAATCTACATACACATTTATAAATTTCTTGTTGTTCTCTATTTCTAATGCTACTCTACTTTTATACCTAATCTCATACTTCTAGTAAATCTACTCTATGTCTAGTAAAATCTACTACCATATCTTAATCTACTACTAAAGCTACATCTAATTTTAAATCTACCACTAAATCTACTTCTAAAAACATATACTAGCTACTAAAAATAAGAAATGAAGAAAAACATACCTAGCCGAGGCCTCAAACTTTTCTTTTTTTCTTCCCCGGCCTTCCCTCCCTCCCTCTCTCTCTTTTCTCCTGAAATGCACTGCCTCCTTGCCTCCTCACGAGTGGCAGCGAACCTTTATATAGCCAGGGACTAATCGCCACCCCGCGTGGCAATTACGCAACGTCACCTGTCCGTTGGCCGGGGTGGCGGGGGATTCGCCCGGCACTTATGGCAATCACCACGGCGGGTGGCGATTGGGAGCTATCGCCACATCCGATGACGATAAGGGTGGAAACCATCGTAGCGGGTGGCGGTTGGCTCCAATCGCCACATGATATGGCTATTAGGGCCATTTTTGAAAAAAAAATTTGTTCAGGTATTATTTTTGTAAAAACGGAATAAAAAGATAATATTTCAAAAAAAAACCTTGCTCCTTGTAGCCTATCGGGAAGAAAGCGCGCGTCTGTCCCTTGTGCTTTCTCCCGAAAAGCACGTAGTTTTACACGTGCGCGTTACCTAATAATATTCTTTAAAAAAATATTTTTTTGATTTTACAAATTTAACCATTATTTTTTGATGAGTATGTAAATAAAATATTATAAAAATTTATATTATGAAAGGATTTTAATGATAAATTTAATAGTATTATTTGCATCTAATCAATCTAAGCCGATTTTAATTAGTGATAAAACTAAAAAGTTTGATTATACATTTTTTAGAAAACTTTTATTTTAAAACGATAGGAGTATTAGGGGGTGTTTGGTTGTGCTTTTCAACAGTTTTTCACTGGAAAAAGCTGCAGCCCAACCAAACGGCCAGCTTTTCAGCAGCTTTTGCCAACATAAGCTGTGGGCTTTGCAGTGCAAATTCAACTGTTTGGAAAAGCTGCCTTCTACCAGCTTTTTGCAATGTGCTGATGTTTCGGTGCTTATTTTTCAAATTGTTGTAAATGGTTTTGATCAACCAAAAGCCATATGTTCACTTTCCTAGCCGCAGCAGCTTTTCCAGATAGCCAGCCCACAGCAGCTTTGTCAATAGCCACAGTCTAACCAAACAGGCTCTTAATCTACTTCTGGTAGTAAGTAGGTTAAGGTTAAAGTAGTAATAACCTAGATGGAACTTGCAAATAGTAAAACGTCGTTGCTTTGAAATAGTAAAACGTCGGATTGTTCATGCATGCACCAACTGACCAGCTGGTAGTTCTTCAATCAGCCTAGCATTGAGATCAATGACTCTTGAATATTTGTGCACACGAGTACAGAAATCGATATTCGAGGCGGTTCAAATAGCACATCCGAGGCGGTAATAGCAGCCGCCTCCACAGATTGGTCACGGATATGGGGCACATATCGGAGGCGATTATTCAACCGCCTCGGATATCAGCTATCCGAGGCGGTTGCCACAAGACAACCGCCTTGGATAATATACCAGCCGTTTAAAAAAAACCCTAAAACGGCAGTAACTTTTGCATACGTTGTCCGTTTTGGGTCCACGACCACTTAAAATGACCGTATCGATGAGGCGCATCTAAAAAATCTCCAATTTCGGCCTCTAAGACTGACTTTTGCCCCTCCGAACGAAACATCGCCTCTTCCGACCCTCCGTTGAACTTCTTTCCGAGCTCCAAATGCAGTAATTTTTGTGGATTCTGAACCGTGAGGGAGTAGAGCTACTAACAAAAAATACAAGAAAAAATTTAAAAAATAAAAAAATTCACCGACAAATTCGACCTCTAAGAGTGACTTTTGCCTCGAACGAAAAATCGCCGCTACCGAACCCTCCGTTGAACTTCTTTCTGAGCTCCAAATGCAGTAATTTTTGTGGATTCTAAACCATGAGGGAGTAGAGCTACTACAAAAAAAAATAGGAGAAAAAATTTAAAAAATAAAAATTTAGGCATGCACTAGTAGAAAATGAGCCGAAAAAGACACAAATCTTGACTTGGGAGGATCTTCCTTATCTCAAATCGAAGCGAAACTGCTGTGAAGCCTCCACCTTGTTCCTACCAGAAGAATGATGGGAAGAGAAGAGCCTCCTTGTGACGGGAATGGTGAGAGGAGAAGGAAGGTTGAAGGGAGGAGAGTAGAGTGGAAGGGAGAAGAAGAAAATCTGGATCTGGCCGTGCACTAAATTGAATTATATAGTCCTCTGGCTGTGCACTGAGAAAAAATTTCGGGTTTTAAAATTTCGAAGTTGGCGGGATTCTGCATATCCGAGGCGGTTATATATTTACAACGCCTCGGATATAATTCGAGGCGGTTGGATATTTACAACCGCCTCGGATGACTTTATTATTCGAGGCGGTTTCTTCCGAAATCCTTATCCGAGGCGGTTGGATATTTACAACCGCCTCGGATATCAATTATTGGAGGCGTTTTAGTCTAACCGCCTCGGATATGGCGTCTCGGATGGACGATTCTATACTAGTGGCATATTGTTGCTGTTATAGCTAGTACATAATGAACAGGAGGCCTCAAATAGTGCTTCAATGATTCAGACCCATGCGTCCTGCTAATAATATAATGGTGAATATACTAGAAACGGTAATGAGTTCTGCGTGAACGAGACTGCTCCGATCTGAATGCCAACATTTCCATTTCAAGGACGAAAACGAAGTAGTGAAAGTGTAAAGGCAAAGACGAGAACAAAGTAGTGAAAGTGTAAAGGAGCCTGATGTAGCATGCAGAAAAGGAGCACGCAATTACTTGCCACCCAAATTTTGCCTCAGCTATCTCGTCTCAAAGAACGACAGACGTAGCTAGTGAATCATAAAGTTTACTTTGCGACTTGAGCGGTTGATAAAGATGCTGAATTGCTGATGATTAAAGGCTTGAGGATGGAGCTAAGATAAGAGCAGCTGACGTATAGACTAATCACACTGTAAATTAATCAAAGCCAAGCATATGAGACTATGAGAGTACTCTAAGAAAGTAACATCTGACATAAGCTAGCATCAGGCTATCCATGTTGATAGTACAGAATTAGGCTGCCGAAATTTCTTCAAGGAGTGTGAGGATCTTTGTCAATTGTCAATACTCACTTACAAATTGCACTAGCATTTCTGGCTAGCTAGGTTAGCTAGCCTTTTGCTTTTAATAGATCCGGAACAACGGCAGTGCAAAGTTGACGGCCGGTTGCGGCATCACATCTCCACACCAAATTGCAAAGGTTTTTCTTATTTGTAAGAGGAATCAAATTGCATAACTATTTTTCTTTTGAGATAATTGCATAACTTTTTTTTTGTAGGGGAGAATTGCAGAGTTAATTGGTAGTAGATCATAGGCAGATGCAGATGGATTGCGTGCTGCCTCATGGGCTTGCACTTATATGTTTCGTGCATCTGGGCCTGGGCCCAAGAACATCACAGAGTGAGAACTTATACAGGGGTATTGTTCGGTACCGCGCGCGTGATTCCTACGGCCGAATCGCCTACACGGCCCACGGATGAGTGGCGGCCCATTTTTCTCACAGATGGTCTAAGTGGGCTTGGAGAGAATTTTCTTTTCCTTTTTCCCTTCCAGCGCTGGACTTTATGTGTGTACGTGGGCCGTGGCTGCGTGCGGCGCTGCTATAGCATTACACCTAGGCGAGATCGCGAGAGCTTTTTAGCGTGCGGTTTTTTCCTGTTTTCTTCCTTTGTTTTAGTGTGTGATTTCTTATTATTTTTCTTCTCCTTATGGTTCTTCATCTTAGTGTGTACTTGATTTTCGTTTTTATTTCATTTTAAACTTTCATTTATTCTAGTTTATTTCGTTTTTAGTGTGTGATTTCTTTTTTCTTTTTCTTCTCCTTAATGGTTCTTCACCCGGAAAGAAGTCTCTCGCTAGCATGGTTCCACAACCACCATATTTCTTCTTTTCTCCCGCTTTCTTCTCTCGTATTTTCTTTTCATTATTTGGTATTTCTTATTTCCACGATATTGTAGGTCATTTTATATTATTTTCTTATTTTCGATGATCCTTTCATTTTTTTTAGTTTCTTTACTTGGTCTTACTTTAATAACTATATGAGAACTTTTAACTTTATGATATTTTTATTCCATTAGTGCTCAATTTTTAATCAATTTCATATTTTATTTCACAAATTGTCTTGCTACACAAAAGTCACGATTTGTCGTCTTTTTTTCTAATAATTTTCTGTGAAATGTTCCATGATCACTTTGGAATTATTTGCTGATTTTTTTCTTCCGCTAGTATTGGTGAGTTATTCTATGTGCACTATCATATGTTCTGTGATAGTCTTGAATTGTTGCATTAGTACTACCTTTTTTTTCACTTATTTTAAATTTTGTTCCGCTAGTAGGCACGAATTATTTTATATGCACTTTCGTGTTATTATGAGAAGGATCGAGGATGACTTCTACAAAAGGGGGTGAGTAGTGTCTTTTCAAAAATTACTCCTAACCAAACTCGGAAGCAACCTATAAATACTAGTATCAAACTAAAATCACAAGTAAGTACGGCTAGCAACTTAAACAAGCAAATAAGAAAGTATCAAAACATATGGAGTAGAGTATGCGAATATGCAAACACACCAGGACACAGTAATTTGTTATCAAAGTTTAGACTTTTGGCGAATTTCTACATCGTCGTTGACGAAGCTTGGTCCAATGACCGAAGCCAGCACCAAAACGTGTACTTCCCTCAAGAGACTTGTTGATATGAATTCCTCTCTCTTCTTGATAACTCTTTACCTTACAGTAGGTGAGCTCCAACCTTCACAAACACTTGGGGTGATTCACACATTCCTTGAATGCTCTCTAAGAACTCCTAACCGTCTAGAGGGTGCCAACCTCCAACAGTAACAAGAGAAACCAGAGCATAGAGAGAAACTCTTACTAGATGCTCAATTAGATCTAACATTTCCCTCTCTTTTCTTCCCTCTAAAGGAATAACACTTAGACGTAAGGAGGAGAAGATCTCAAGCGGCAGGAGGAAAGGAATAGGAGAGCAAGAGAAGATCCCAGCTGGTGTGCGCGGTTGTATTTCTAGACAGCTCTCAAAATCTAGTCACTATGCACCTTTTTGCACTAGTCGGAGGCTCCGAATGAACATGACCCAGAGACTCCAAAATTCAAAACAACGGCTAATTTGAGTTGCTCAGAGCAAGAAACCACACCACCAAGAGGTTCTAAACAGTTCAACCTTCACAGGAATTCCAGCACCTGGAAGGTCCAAACAAGATATGTTCGGAGTAACTGGACAGAAAACAACCTCCTGTCCATAGAAGAAAACATGGTTCGTATGCTCCAGATAGAACTCGCTCAGAGTGTCCGGAGGCTAAACACTTAGTGAAACAGAGAACTAGCTAGCTTCTTCGGAGGGTCGAACACACATCACTCGGAGGGTCCGGACGATATCAGCACACAAGACAAAGAAGCTAGGTTTTCCTTCGGAGTGTCTAGACAGAAATGACTCGGAAAGTCCGGACCAAGAAAAGTTACCTCTAGAAATAGGCAAGATGACAACTCAGAGGTTCCAAATAAATTGAGCTCAAAGGCACTAGGCTCAATAAAGAACTCTTTGGACATCCTTCAGAGATTCCAAAAAGAACCACTCAAAGGCTTCGGATAGAAGAAATGTTTCTGGACAGAAGACTTAAAGAACTTCAGAGACTCCAAATCAATGCCACTCGGTGGCTCCAGACAAAAGAAAATGCTTCTAGATAGAAGACATTTGAGCTCTTGGAGGATCCGAATGAGTACTACTCGGTGGCTCCAGGAAAAAGAAATGCTTATGGACAGAAGCTAGATAAAACACCGGAGGGTGCGAACCATCACCACTCGGTGACACAGGATAAGCAAAGAACTCTACCCATACATTGCTCGGAGGTTTTGACGGACCGGTTCAGAGCCTCCAGGCACACTTAGAAGTTTCTGAGGAGAGAACTTAGGGGATTCTTAAAAACTGGATCCAACTAAGCATCACACAAGAGTAATTCACCCTAGTAGAGTAGTAGTTGACTTACTCCCCTTTAATAGTACAGCTTGCCTACCACTCAATGTGATTCTTTGAGTAACCAAAATGACTAGAAAAAGATCCATATTCTTCTAGTCATGCAAACCATGTCTTCCACGATCTTTTTAGAGGTCATCAATGCCATATCTTTGGGACTAAAACATGATCAACACTTGATATGCTTGTTAGCCCCTTAATTATTTTGTCATTAATCATCAAGGGGGTGTAGATGCACTTTTATTATGCAATAGTCGTACACTGTTCCATCAGCACTATTTTTGTTCCACTTATTCTAATCTTCTGTTCAACTAGTAGTTGTGAATTATTCCATATGTACTTTTTGTGTTGTTCTACACTAGTCGCGAATTGTTCTAGTAGCACTAACTTTTTATTCCACTTACTCTCTTTTTTTTCACTAGTAGTTGTGAATTGTTCCATGCGCACTTTTCATATTGTTGTGCACTAGTCGCAAATTGTTCTATTAGCAATAAATTTTTGTTCCATTTATTTGAAATTTATGTTCTAGTAGTAGTCGTAAGTTGTTCCATTTGTGCTTTTGTTGTTGTTGCACAAAAGCTGTAACTTTTACTTTGATAATTATTTTTGCTCCTAATTTCATGTTCCACTATTAGTAAAAAATTATTTACTTAGGATATAATTGCGAGATGTTTTCCAGGCATGTGCGCGAGCCTCTTTGGTAGAGTTGCATATGTGGTGCCTTTTATTTTTTCCAAATTAGTTGTCTTTGTTTCATTTCCTATGTATAATGTACATATCTTTACTATTTTATAAATGAGAGCTGATGGTGAATGCCTGGTGCTATCATGCCTCCTCCCCTCACCGCCTTCCAACTCCAACCATCTTATTTTTTTTTGATTTACATGCTCTGACCAGTGGGACTTGCCGCACCTGAAAAAACTTCGTTTGGTATCCAATATCCTAGAATTTCGCTCGTTCTATTCTTGGTTGGGGAGGTGTGGCTGTCAAGGAGGGCAGAGGAGCGCAATGGCAATGTCGACATCAACGTGCTTAGTGTGCGGCAGTCACGGTAGTTGAGAAGTCACGAGCGGTAAGACTACGATGAGGAGGTCGATAGGTATGGTGAGAAGGTGGTCATGCGATGGATCACGAAGAGGCGGGAGAGGACATGGTGGGATCTAGATATGAATGGCGAGAGAGGGGGAGGGGGAAGTGTCCATGCCACACGTCTATCGTCCACCATTTGTTCTGCCATCCGGTGCTTAAAATAAAAATGTTGCAGTTCCTCCTCCCATGCCCAACCCTTGTTTTCGAGCTCTCTTATGGCTCCCGCAAGGATGCAACACATGCACCGGCGGCGACATGATGTGAGCTCCTATAGTGACCCATTTCTTGTAAGCTTGCAAGTAGAGCTTTTGGAGTTCCAAAACAAATATAACTGAAACTTTTGCACTTCATGTCATCATATAGATCATTTAACAATGCCCATGAACTTAAAACCTTCAACATGCGACCTAAGAACCACCTTTGTGAATTCATGAAACTTATGGTAACTAAACCCCTTACCAACCTCTTTTGGATTTCAAAATATTTTATAAGACATCCATGGCAGATTTCAAGAATGTCTAACTATCAATTATTTGAAATGAGAGGATATTGGCTTAATGGACAAAATAAGGCAGACTGGCAATGTGCTCATCCAGGAATATTACTGGCCTAGACTTCACAAAAATCTACATTCAAATATTAAATATCTTCCTAAACTCTCAATATAATTTCCACAAATCTTGGGCAATAATTTGTATGGCTATAGTTAACATTTATATTGAGTCTTCTTCATATCCCAGTTGCAGCTAAATTATCCTAACTGACTTCACAAAATAACAGTAGCAAGTATGCCTCCCCAAGAACCTTTAGGAATTTTATAAATTTTTGAAATGCCGTGTAGAGAGCTGTGCCCATTTGAATTCAAATTAGGGATTAAAAATCAGAAAAGATATAATAAAACCTAATCTAAACAGGCTGAACTGAAGGCGGCTCATCTCTCCCTTACCCGAGTTGAGCCCGTTTTCTGCCCACCTCTCCTCTGGCCTCTCTCTTCTCTCGCTGATGCTCTGGTTCCACAAGCAGACTCTGCCCACACGTGGCGTTCTTCTCCTGCCAGGCGCACTCACCGCGCCCGAGCTTCCTCAGCACGACGCCGGTGCCTCACCTCGGTCCCTTCTTCCAATTCCCAGCACCTCCAACCGCGTTCTGTGACTCCGTGCTCTCCGCCACGCCCGCCCAAACCCAAGAACGAGTCATAGACGAACACCCGCACCGGAACCAGCAGACACTGCCACTCTGGCCAACCGCCGAGTCGACACTGCTTCTCTCCCTCACGCCCGGTAGCTTCTCCCCTCCCCTCTCCTTGTTGACTCAACTCGCCTCACCTCGATGAACTCACAAGCAGGTTAAATTGAATTTTGTACAGCTAACCTCAATCGCGTTCCTCGACGCTGATTGACCTTTGTCGCCGCCGTCGACGGGAAGACCTCGACAACTGCCGTCGGTAGCTCCCCGCTCCCTGTTTCTTTGTCAAACCAATTTCCCTAACTCCCGTTGACGCGAAGCTTGATTTAATTGGATTATTTCATAGCCTTGCCCTTGGATTCTTCATCGTCCCAGTCGCCGGTCACCCCTCCGCCACCGATAGAATTCCCGCATCCGGTAAGCCCTCCACTCCGACCGACCACGATTTTGGACTCTCGAGGCCGTCGTCGTCTTCCTTGACATCCTGCTCCCAGGTACACGCCATCGCCCTCTCCAACAAGACTTGACGCTACCGCCGCCATTGTTGACCGAACTCCCCGCTCCACCTTCTTCCCCCGCACCTGAGCACCAAAACAAGATCCCGGTGAGCTCCCCTCCCCAATGCCACGATTAATTTCTTCCCCTTCTTCCCGTAGAGCTCGCTCGGGTGTTCACCGTTGCTCACCGCCGTGTGACATTACCGGAGCTGACCTAGCGCCGAGTTCGCTTTTGATTCCCACAAGTTGAGCCAACCGACATATGGGGTCCATGTGCAATAGACTAGAGGAGGGATAAGAGAACAAGGAAAAAGGAAAAAGGGAAGTGCTGGGCCTATAGGCCCTCCTGTCATAGGTTGTAGCTAAATTAGCTTGTGTAGCAAAAGTTACTTCGGATAAAATTTCAGAATTTGGCAGAAAAGAGCTAAAATTGGTTAGAACTTTGACAATGTGTAGAAAATTCATAAGATCTCCAAATCACATGATTCTTTTTCTGTTAGTCCTATTTTAACATGTAGAATTTTATGGTATACTTTTTATTTATGTTACCATGCTGTGAAATTTTGAAAATGCCTAAGATGCCCTTAATGACCTATTATTGAAGTAGTTTTTAATGACTAATCTTAAGTTGCAAGAGTATCAACTATGGTACCAGATCATAATGTAGAAACTATAGTGTGTATTGAATCCACCACTTCACTCATAGGTCTATTCTAAATATTAAAACCCGAGCATGAACACATAAACCCCTAATACCAACATATGCGACTTCGAAAATGCATAACTCCAACCATAGAGCTCCGATTTCAACAAAACCAATTGCATTAATTTCGTATGAACATTTCCTGCATATTAGGATGCATAGCATGCATTTTTGGATCTTTATATTTGCTGGTTTTAATTAAAGTTCATTTATTGCTTTATTTCAGTATGCTAGGTTTCTATTTTGGTAGAACCGAGCAATGAGGAGTGTATCAAAGCCTAATACTCTTGTTATCCAAATCAAAACCAGCAAGGCAAGTTCACAGAAAGCTCGTTAAGATTCCCTTAATCTATTTCATGCTTTGCTATTGATTGAGGTGAAATGCTTGATTGTATTATTGCGATGATGACATGTCTTGTGATGGCGAATCACTAGCATGGTTAGGTTTAATTGTGTTATAAGATCAGCGAAGATCTTTTAATTGGACTAATGAACTATGCAATCTCTAATGGTGAGATGCAAGAATCGGGGTTCTGTCACCTACTGATGGATTGCTGAATAGAGTGAGCGTAAGCACCGCAGCTATTCAGTCGATACCTGTGTTGTAGGGCTTTACTCTTCACCCACATAGGGAGACTTAGCAAGATGACCGGATAGTCGGAGTCAGCCAACCTCGAACTAACAGCTTCTCGAAAGTGCTTCCTTGGTTAAACCTTAATTGGTTTGCTTAGAGCAGATGAAATAGCTTTTGTGAGCTATCTTTAAATCACCCAAGCTTGATTGACTTGTTGTGATGATTTGATATGAAGTTCTTGGTTGAATTTCTACATGTGTAATGGTGAAGGCAATTGTGGTCATGTTTACATTGTTAATGACATGCAATGTAGTGTTTCATTCTTGTTAATAGCTTTGCTAAAATTGAATTGGGATGAGCCTACAAATGTGGCTTGCAAGTACAAAAGTACTTGCGGAATTCAATTCCGAACTTGTTGTAGGTGACCCTAGTATTGGTGAGTATTACAACGTCGAGAATGTCGATACAGAAGCTTAGTCTTAGTATTATCCTTCACGGTCAACGAATGTGGGTTTTGTGCCTTCTTATGGAGAAGGTTGGGCTGCCATCTCATGGTTTTACTTTTGCTTTTGCTGCTGTTTTTAAACTTTAAAGACTTGTGAACAACCTTCGAGTTGTGACTTATGTGTTTTATGACCTCTCTCGGGTAAGAGGTAGTCTATGTACCCTTTAACTCCATGTTATTAGAGTTTGTCCTGTGATATGAAGTTATTAATTGTGATCAATCCATATACCGTGCGTGAATGGTTGAAGTATATGGGATTGATCATAAAGAGGTGATGTCTTCTCCCAGGTTTCATTTTATAAAGTATCTTTGGTTGAGTGACCCGCTAGCTGAGATGCAGTGCCGGCTAGTCAAGGTGTGGACAATCACACCAGGCTTTCGAGTGACCCACTAGCCTCCGGCTAGATTAGGGTGTGGGTGTGATTCACGAGCTCCTCCGATTTTACTTTGCTTAATGAGCTTGAGAGCAGCATTAGTTCTTTACTGGACTTTGCGTTCACTTTGAGCTTCCCTTGCGAATAGTGTGTCTTTGCCCGGCTTAACCAACCATGAATGCATATGACATTTGGTGAGCGTATGGTGGGTTGGTTAGGTGTCGAATCATCCAGCAGTGAAGGCATACGACGTTTGGTAAGCGTATAGTGTGCTGGGTGATTTCTCGGGTATTCAGACCTCGTATCACAATCGGAGTTGATTGTGAACTCGGGGTCCTGACAGCTCCTCTATGGTGACGGTGGAAATACGTATGCACGGCGGTGGATACAAGCAAGCTAGGAGAAGGTGGCAAACCCTCAGCTCATGGTCATCCATGTAAACACTCAGTAGGTGCTCGACAAAAAGCATAGTAGGATAAGCAAGTAACTATAGGATGTCAACACTAGGATGATGACGGGGGTGACAACAATTTGGATTCATGTGATTATGGTGTTTATTTTGTTGTGCAGATGGGCATATCAAGGAGATTGAAAAGCTGTCAAGAACACACATGGTTGTAGCTGCATATACATTTGAAATACCCGCATCAAGTTATTCATCTCATGGTGATTACTCCATATTTTGCTGAGTTGATGTGAAAGCTTGATAGGCAGTTCCATATTTAGATTGTATCTGAAGAGAAACTGCAAATTCTGTACTTGTAGTATAGCATACACCGAGCCAGGGGCAAATTCCTTATTTCATGTGCATGCATGTCAAGAGGCGGAGCACGGTGGTTGGAAGTAGAGGCGGAGCTAATGGAGCTAGCGCAGCCAGTCACTGTCATCTATGTTGAATGTCAGCAAGTGCCCAAATGCAAGGACACGGATTTTGCCATACCGTTTAAACAAGGAAAGTTTCATTTATCTTGCATTTTCAATATCTATTGTTTTATCGTTCATCCTGATGTTGGAAGTGTCCTATGTAGCATAAGCAGAGTAGAGATGAAGGGTCATGCGATGTAGAGCCAGAGACAAAGCTGATTGACTGTGAAGCCAGTCGCCACTGTCGTCGCTGAACGGAAAGGGGGCAAACATTGTCATTGCTGCATGTAGCCCCTTAATTATCCATATCAAGGTGAGATGAATAATGCGTTGACATATATCATCTTTGGCAACGGGAACTGTGATGGAGATATGTTAGAGTTAGAGAAAATAGCAACGCGTGAAAACGGAGTAACATGTAGTGAAGCAGGGCAACGGTAGAGTCGAGGGACGTACAAAGGAAGGGAGGAGGAAGATATCATCTTGTCTTCTTGCAGGATGGGACATGAGAAGGACAGATATGGCAAGAAGGAAAGAAACTACAGGGTCGTGGTGATCGCTGGAGAGGTGGGAAGCAAGAGGAAGATGTTGACGTTAGTCGCAACACAGTCGAAAACTGCAATTGTTGCTCTCTCTCAAAATATAAATGATCTTTGATCAGCGTCTTTATATATCTTTTTTTGTTCCATAGCAATGCACAGGTACCCTACTAATATCAGGAGTGTAGCAGTTCATTTGACTTAGCCCAAGCCACCTGAATGGTACAATATGTTAGAATTGACACTGTTGGACTCTGATTGTGTTTGCTACGATATTATATATACGTATATGTGTGGAAAGGTTTAGGGCACACTTGTTGCTTCATGGTCGTCTACTCGGTGGTTGGGCCTAGCTTCTCGTGCCCGCATGCGCCTTGGCGCACTGAGCAATCATGGATCGCCCTGGCGGGGATGGGGATCCCTTATACAGTAGGTGAGATCCTTCCGAAAACAAAATTACTTTGAGGACCGGAGACATCTTCTTTGGCTCAACTTTAAGTTATTAAACTATGATATGTCTAACTTATTTTTATAATTTACTATAAAAATAGCCATAAATAGGAGAAAGCTGGTTAGCTAAATGATAAAACTAATAAAAACTAACAGGGAAACGGGATTATCATAAATTCATAATTCACCCAATGCAGCCTTAATCCTGTTCAAGCGTCCTATAACAAACTTGTTTCGAGCAACCTTATAAACCACATATGCCACGTTTCCTTAGTTGAGGTGGGACTAAATCCGTTCCAACACCACCACCGTCCCGGCTGGTTGTGTGACATCATCTTATCATGCTATCGTCTTGTCCCTTCGCTAGCCTCAACTCACCCACGCTAACCACAAGGGTCACCACTGCCCTGCTTCAGCTTTGTCGTTAGCCACCCACCTAACTGCTGGAACTCACTGTTTTCTGTCGGTTGCTCGTGTCGACTTGTCCTAGGGATGAAAAAACGCGCTCCATAAACTCCCTTGCATGAATGGATTTATCGACAAATCAAGGGTTGGAGAATTACACTGTTGAAGATGGAGGTCATAACTCTTTACATGAAGTTGAAATAATGGAAACCATGGGAAGGAGTTTTGGTCATCAGGAACCACAAGATTGGCATGATGAAGATTTCGTCTCTAAAGATGGTGATGCATATGAAGAAGTGCAAGAAGTGGTAATCCAAGAAATGTGAATGGTGCAGCACAAGGAGTAAGACCCAAGAAACAAAAGGGTACCACATCGATACCATGTATGGAAGAAACCATGTTGGCTTATGTTGATCTCAAGAGAGAACAAGTAAACATGAAAGAACAAGCTTCAAAGTAATATTCTATTACAAGCCGTTTGGAGGTGCTAATTGCCGTGGATGATGTGTCTGATGAGATCAAGGTTCTTGCTAGCGATGTCTTCAGGAATGCAGAGAATCGAGAGCTTTTCTTAGGCAATGGCTCGAGACTTTGTGGTTCGTGATTGGAGAAGGAAGTGACGAAACTCGGTACTCAATTGCCTCCATGTAAGTGATCTGGTCTTGGATTTGCTTTCCTCTCAATTATTCTTGCTAGTAATTCTTAACGACTACATGTCATTTGCAGTCGATTGCTCAGGTGGCCGTATAAAGATCCAATAAAGATCCCAAAATTCAGGGGTTAATAGATGATTGCCCTTAGTTTGAGCTTGGCTTGTGATAGAAGTTAGTTAAATGACTTCCCTCATTTGATCATCTTCTTTCGTGAATGAATTGGAGTGAATTCTTGAGGTATATATTCTCAAAACAAATTGTGACCTGCGTTATTCTATCTCTCTTTAATTTATGCTCCTTTTGTTGTGATGTCTCTTTATTCTCTGCTCCTTTTGTTGTGATTCCTTCTTTAGATCAATGCTGTAGGCTTGCTCATGCATTTCCTTTAGTTCAACAGAACACGAGAGAGAATGAGAAACTTTAGATTTTCAGTTGATGTATGAGAACTAGTACCGTTGAAAAGAAACCTTCTCTTTAAGAACAGTACCATTGGAAAGAAAATAGCCACTAGCAATCATTCGAAAACTCCTGTGGATATTGGATTGCCTATTACTTGTAGAAAACTCTCTCTTTACCCCTTCTTATCTCTAACAAACTGACTATGTTCCCTTTTCCTTCCATTATTTAGTACATCTTGAAGGTTGGTGAGGGAACTGCTGCCCAGTGCCCAGTCTATCAGTGGATTCACAGCTACTTGAGAGAGAACTGCTGGATAGATCTTAATATGATCATCAATTCTTTGTTGAGAAAATGAGTCTTGCATAGTTGTGTTGCTAAACTGCTTGTTGCCCAGAGATGTAGTAGGAACGGGATGAGCTGAATCTGTTTGAATCAAGATGTGCATTTTCCAGTGTATTTTGAGAGATAAGCACAACTTGTGGAGACTTTGTATCAACATAAACACTGCCTGCATGATGTGTATGATGTCCAGTGGTTTGATTTGATGTTACTGTGTCTGATGGCTTATATAATGGTTTGATTATCGTGATGCTATAGCTTGTAAAGGTGCAATTCCACTTGTTGTATCTTACAAGGGTAATTTACCTAGACAATATTTTACAAACAAAAAACATTCGATTATATTGGGTGGTTTAGTTAGTGCTTGATATTATACGCGCATGCAGCAATGTAAAATTTTAGGTTATTCATGGAGTGCGTGGTTTTCGTAGCAATTGGGAGGCATCTTTTTAGGGATTGCTCCTTGGATTTGTACGTTGGCATTGCCACCTCTGATTGCCATTAGCTCGCAGCGCTGCAAATGATTATTCATGACCCTACCGAGAGGATCAAGTCCCTCGGAGTATTAGAGATCAAGACTGGAACATTGCAGGGGATGCAGTACCCGTTCATTTTAGGAGGGGAACTGGGGGAGAGTCAAGAGCGTAGGGAAGATGATGCCTCGTGGCGTGGGGATTTAACCTTTTTGTTTGTTCCGATGCATGAGTTGTAGTCTTGCAGATCCATTAGATGGAAGCAGGGTCTAGGGCTCTAGTCATGACGCATTGACACATTGCTGATGAGAGAAAAAGTAGGCAAAATACAAGTTCCTTGGCATCGCCGATCCAATACTAAACAGTAGTTGGCACGAGATTGCAACAAAATTCGTGGTAATTCTATGGTACAGAATCACAACAAAGCATATAATAGAGAACACTGAGTTCTCAAATACTCTCTCCGGAATCTACACGGCCTACTTCTGTGGCCTGCAAGAAGCATCTTATTGTCAATTCCATCACTTATTTCGGTGAATGGTGATGGCTGACAGCAAAGATGGTTGGCAGTATCTTTGGTCATGGAAGAACAATTCGGTGTCACTTAATCCCACTGCTATGAACTTGGCCATTATCTAAAAAGAACTGCTATGAACTTGGCACTCTTGCGTATTTTCTAGGTCCAGCTGAACCCATTTAAATCAAATTTCTTGCAGTTCTGAGGCCCATCGTTTGTGTCATTGATGTTCAGATCCAATTTTGTTGTCTGGCATGACATGCTGAAGCTATCTCTCCTCTCATGCCCTTTTTGGTGATTTGGAGGCCTTCTGCTTAGCTTGTCGAGAAACAAATCCTCTCTTTGTTTCACTGGCAGATCAAATGCCATGCCTCCAATCTCCTTTCCCTTTTGAGCAGAAAGGCCAATTGATAGGATATCTTGATCTTTTTGAGAGCCCTCGCATACAGTTAAGCAGCTATCAACTGATCCATCACCAAGTTGCATGGTGTGCCCATGTAGCATTTGTGAACCCTCAATCTCCTCAAAGCCTGTAAAAGCATTATGGAGGCATTCTGTTGATACTTTTGAGACCAATTCTGACAATTGCATCTTTGCAGTTTCTAGGCCAGCTGAGCCTGTATTCTGCTTTGCAAGTGTCTCATGTGCCTTTTCCAGCACCGATTGCAGGTACTTTCCTTGTGCTTCAATTCGGAGTTGCAAGTGTCTTTGTACCTGTTGAAAGGCATCATTAGTTCATTACGCGTAATATACCAGATCATCAGTATTTGAGCATTGCACCTTTCATTTCTTTTCTTGGAGAGAATTACAGTGGTGATGAACTAGTCTACCTGAGCTATGTATTATTTTGCATAGCAAAACCATGTAAAAGCAGCGCAAAGGAGCATGGGCTCCAATATTTTCACAACAGGAGATACCAAAAGAGTAACCTTAAGGATTTACAGTTGATCGGAATTTTTCTGAACCTTTCTAGTTTCATCTTTCTTACATTTTATTCGATTACTTCTATATATCGGAGAAGCAAATCTTGATGTTCTTAAATATGTGGGTACTAATTTTATCTAAAGTGATCCAATGATGTATTTAACATTTTAACTTAGGTTAGAACTGATAATAGTTACAGGTTTTGAGTAATGACAAACAAAGATTCTCATACATTTCAAGACTGTTTATCTCCCTACACAATATGGTTGCAGGACGCTTAGGATGTGTTTGGTTGGTGGAACCAAGTAAAATGGAATAGGATTGTTCTGGGATGAGGACTCGTATGTGTTTGGTTGGTGGAACCAGGTGGAATTAGGTGGAATGAATTCACTCTACTTCAGGGAATATATCTCTCAAATGTGGAACCATTTCGTTTCGCTTCTTTTGCCGAACCACATGGTTCTAGAACTATTCCATTCTATTCCACTTGATCCTCCTATCCAAATACTACCTTAGTGTTTCAGACTTCTTTTATCGCATTGAAGCTACGCACTGACATAGAACACACCATATTTAAGCAGTGGATAAAGTGGAGCTAAAACTAGAAACGATACAGCCATACCGGAGAAAAATGAAGTTATTCCCTGATTTAGTTCTAATACAAAGTAAACATAATCGTAGCATAGTCTTGAAATTTACTTAAGCATAGCTTGAGTTGGCCTTGGTTTGTGGTACTCTATTTTTCCATCATCCATGTTTTTCAATTAGATATTTTGTATGTAAGTATGTGTATCCTTGATAATATGAACCTTCAATTGGTTACTGGTATCTGTGTAGCTAATTTTTCTGGTCTCTAGTATATATTCTCCAGAGACAATTATTTAACCTACATTTATTGGATAGTCAGCCATAAAACTAAACCTATAGTATTAGTACCCCATGAAATGCGTTACTCAGGTAAGTGTAAATCATATTTATTCAAAGGGATGTAAAAGTGACTATCATAGTAAATATAACTTATATTATGCTGCTTTTGTACCTCTAGTTGCTCATGTAGCCGTCGCTGCACTTCAATTTGCATCTGAAGGGCTTCACCTATGTGCATAGATCTGATAAAATAGCAAACTATGTTACCTTCTGTAAACTGGTGAAGTAAAGATTTACTCATCTCTTACTTGTTTGTCTGGGTTCCAAGGTGGTGGCTGACTGGTGATTCATTTCCTTCAGATGGTTTCTGCGTTGCTATGGTGCAGCCAACCACTGACAGACGAAAAAGGAAGTTCAGTATCAAGCTTAATGGTAGGCTGATAACTTGATAACACTGTACTCACCATTTCTTGCATTTTCGACATTGGCTTGAGCATGCAGATTTTTGCTTAGTCTGTATTTCTAGGTGAAAGACAAAACGATTTAGTATCTTGCTTGAAGACATGTATAAGGAAAAATATGAATTTTTTTAAAGTGGAAACACTGCAATACTAGAAATTATTTTTCTATGTATACCTGGAGATGACTCTTAAGATGGTACAATGTTAGTCCAGGGACACCCATGAGCCTCATAATTGTTTTTGGTGTAGCTTCTGCAGGATTTTTGGAGTGTTTAGATGATAGTATCCATGCACTTGCTTCAATGACAAAAAGTCTCAATGCATACTTACTGTCTGGTCCGCCAAGTTGATTTACTGCTTCCACGAAACGATCATGTAGCTCAGGGGTCCATTTTAACCTAGGCTTAGCATCAGTTGAGAGTACAAGCCCGGCCTCCCCTGGAATAGTTCCTCCTTGCAAAAGTAAGTGCCTCTCTGAAGGGAAAGTCTGCCTAGAAGACAAGATTTGGCTGTGGCTCTGGAGCTGCTGTTGATGATGATACATCTGACATGATTATGTCTCAGGTTAGGATATATGGCAAGATACCTCCTTTGTTTGAGCAAACGAAACTTCACATGCATGACACATCTCATGCACTCATACCTCTTTCAATTCCTGTTATGTACTGATGTCTGCTTGTGGACTGCACGATCCTTCTAGGAACTGTCTGTTGCAGTTTTATCAGCCCTCTATTTCTGGTAATCAAGGGTTGTTAACCTTGCAGTTCTATTCTCTGGGAGTGAGATGACTGCTGTTCTAAATAACCACGACTTCTCATGTCAAGATCGTATGCATAGACTGGTTTTATAAGGCAGGCAAGTGAGGAGAGAATTCGAATCGTTGAAAGAAACACTCGAGCCTGACCCAATCTTTGCAGCAACTGAAAAGAGATATTATCCTTATTCCTTTAGGTACCTGGGGACCCTATGCACACCAATCTTTTTATTTGTCAATTCCAAGAACACTCTTACATTCTGATTCTGCACTGTCAAATATGGTTTATATTGCTTTAACTTGGCACAGATGAGAGAGAGGGGGTGAGGAGTAGGGGAAATTAGAGACAGTCATGTTATTTATTGAACTTATAGGAAAAAGTGGGAACCTTGGTTCTCTGGAGAACTTTTGGGCTGTGGGCTGTAGTTTTGTCTTTACTAGATTCCTAGATTACATCTTACTCGTTTAGAATTAATTCCACTCTCCACTGCACTTATATCGTGAAATGAAAGGGCATCTATAGTTGGTCGGCATTGATTAGGGTCCTGTATGTTCCGCAATCACATATGCTATTGCTTGTCGTATGTTTTCAGCGTACTCAACCATGATATACAATTAATTAAGGCATATTTTTATCGGTTCATATGAGAGCAAAGTTTTTATATTCCTTTTTGACCGAATGCATCGAGAAGAAGAATTGGAGGAAGTTTTGCCTGCAAATAAAGCGAAGAAGGAACTCATTCTATTAGTGATGCCTTTCTTGGGACTGCACAAAAGCAAAGTATGGAAGAATGGAATAAGTATATGGTTCCCTTTTGTCTCCTCTGGTAAGTTTTGTACTTGTTCAGCTATCAGGCAAAAGGAAAGTGGATAGGCGAATCTAATAGGCTGTGCATGTGTGTGAAGCAGTCTTCTGAGTTTGATCGCTATCTGTTGTAGGCGCGTAAAATAGGAGCTTAAAATTGACGATTTAGTTTCTTGATTTCAGTGCTCTATGTTGCTTTTTCTTTACATGTGTGCTTGTACAGCTGACTGTTTCTCTTACAGTCTTGCTTTCATCATTTGTCTTCTCCATGTTTTAAAAAAAATGCCTCAAGTTCAATTTTACATGAGTTCAACTGTCATAATAAAAGTATGGAGTAGTTGGTATAAACTAATAATTTACGGTTCTTCCTCTATAATTTGGGAAATTCTAAAAAAAAATTTCTCGAACTCACACCTAAATGTGTGTCTTTTTTGTCTTAGAAAAATAAACACCAAAATGACACCACAATTACAACGTCACCAATGGTGATGGCAACCAAAACCAAAAACGACCAAAGGAAAACTTACAACTCAAAGGGCACAAGCATACTAAAGAGCACTCAACTTGCCAACGGCGAGGACACGACCCTCTCCACTTGCCAACAGCAAGATCTTAAAAACAGAAAAGAGGAAGTACGTGACACGACCGTCCTGAGCCCAAGCTAGCATAGACCAAGATGATAGTACAAGAATCACATAGTTTGCAACACCTGAAGTGCAGCCATCGGCCACAAGCTCTCACCGGCAGCCACTTCACCGCTCACAGATGTGAGTACACGGCCATGAACACGACATGAAGTTCTATAATAATAACATGCAGTCATCTCGCCCTTTTGATTTGTTCTGCAATCCAGTTAATGTTCAGGCTGTGTTGTAAGTCATGAGCGCAGGATGCATCTCAAGTTTGATACTGTAGGACCTTCTCAAGTCTCCTAAATTATTGGTAGGGTAAATCATATAAGAGCAATAGCAATTTGGTACTGTAGGACCTTCGAAAAAAGAAAAGCTTGACAAGCTTGTTCTTTCAAAAGTAACTAATAGGAGCGCTCCAAGATAGTACCTTTGTTGTTCTTTGTAGCTTGCTATTTGCATGGTTTACTTGCTGCTACTATGTAGGTCAACCAGTCTTCTCCAAAGTTGTTCAGGGAATCCCTGTACTTACCAATTACAAGTGTCCTCTGTTCACTTATATATTAAGTCAAGCAAATGGTACTCCTGGTATGATATCTGTACCTTGGCTCCTGCTGAAGTTTGGCATGCTGGTGCATATCTGTTCCTCCAGATTGCTGCTTGATTCCTGGAGCAATGCCTGCGAATTGTGAGCAATGATGGCTGGTCATGAGGAGCATAAACTAAAATGACTATGCATGTAGAACATGGAATGAACTCTTTGTGGCCATAGCTTTATCTTTTGTGCTGAATCCAATGAAAGGGAGCGAGGAGGACTTTATTCTTTGCACAGATTACATTCAGTTGTTGCTTGTTAAGTGCTTGGAATCGTATGCTTTCTCTTTCTCTCTAAGCTCTTTGACACTATCGTTTGCGCAGGGAGGCACGCGATCCCGCAAGAAGGAATAAGGGAAAGAGTGATATTGAGAAAGCTGGAGGAATCGGGCGCTTTTTATTTTTGGTAAAGATGAGGAGGAATATATCGCCTATGTCCACCTCCAGTGTGTGTGTGTTGTGCTTCTTATGTACCGCAGCTTCCTTCTATCTCGCGGGCCTGCGGTGCGAGTGCGAGCAGGACCAAGAAGTCATATTGCTTGGTGCTTGTATTAAACTCCCAGCTTTGTTTCTTTTTTTTGAGAAATATTAAACTCCCGTCTGGCCGTCTTGGTTGCATGGAAGAAAGTGAACCTGAACACGAGCAGCCGGGATGGAGATGGATAAGTATAGGCACATCTATTTCTCTTTTGATATCATATTCTAACTCCTGTGAAGATGCCTTGGTTTTGCGCGTGTGAAGTTGGCGAGGCAAAGATGAGAAACGGAATCTCGATCATGTAAAGTTCCTGAACAGGTTGGCTGGTTTGACAGGCTCGCGCGGTGCGTGCCCCTTGTGCGACCAGGCCGAAGAGACAATTTCTCACCTCCTCACAGGCTGCGTCTTCTCGCGACAAGCACGGCTTACAGAACATCACTCTAGCGGAGTAGCGATTGACGAGGATCTCCAGAGCTGGATGGCTTCTGCCGCTGATCATGTGGGCAACAAAGCGAAGGGGATCCGTTCACTCATCATTCTGACAATGTGGCACATCCGGCGACACCGGAATGCTTGCGTGTTTGACGGCGTGCGGCCAGAATGGGAATCGCTCGCTGATGACATCCTCTGGAAGCAAACCTGTGGAGGCTGGCCGGCGTGAAGGACCTTGGGCGCCTGGCGTTGCACACAAAGCCTCCTGAATCTGCAGCTGCCTAGCCCACAGTTTTGTAGCTAGACAGTTCTGTTTTTCTTTTCTTTTGGCCGCGTCACGCTTGTGACTTCGTACTTTTTGGTGTCCTCTTGGTGATCGTTTCTAATACGATGCACACCTTGGTGTGTGCGAGAAAAAAGGTTGGCTGGTTTGACAGAATATATGAAGTTGGGCATCTAGAAATTTGATGGGCCGATTGGTGTAGCATTTCTCGAGGAGGAGCTTCGGACGGACCAGAACGCGCAATCAACGTTAATGGATCTGTCAGCCCAGCAGCATGACAAGTCACTGCGGCGCGGCCTGGCAGCGGAAAGGCGTGTGAAGGCCTGAAGGACGGGTGGACTGAGAGACGACAGCTTGGTGACAGGCGCGCGCGGGATGCCCATCCGCCGGCACCGCGGCGTCGTCGTTGGGGCCAGCCAGTTTGTGGGTCGGTTCGCTTCCGCGCGGTGCATCAGCACGCGGGGCTGCGATGCCCAGCGGCTTGCGTACCTATCGGCTGGTGCGGACCATGTGGTAGACTGGTAGGTTGAACTCGATGACACGCGCGGCATGCGGCCCCTGACTTGCTGAAATGCGAACTGCAGGCCGGGTGTCGACGGTCGGACAGATTGGACGGAAAATCGGAAACCCCTCACCGAGGGATCGATCATCGACATCGGTGGACGGGACGTGCCTCCCCGTCGGTCGTACGTGACAGGTGAAAGTTTCGCTAGGATCCACACCAACACCTTTCTTTGTTTTGCTGCTGCAGCACTGCTGGGAGTCTGGCGAGAGACGAGACGACACATTGCAGCGTGCCGTGCTGCAGAGTTTTACTCCTACTACATCGCCGCAGGTGGCAACAGTTAATGTTGACCTCTTAGGCCCGTTTGGATGGCCGGTTTTTGGTCCAATCCGCGCGTAAAATACAGCCCACACTAATAATTCGGCCCGTCTGGGAATACACTGTTTGGATTTCCGGTTTTGGGCCGGCCCATTTTCGTCGGTTTCTCAATTTCACCCGCAGAAATATTCTCCCCTCCGGTGCTCCGTTTTCTAATCCGACATTTATCGGGAGCTCCTCGAACCGGGCCGCCGCCGGGAGGAAGGCGACGCCATCCACGCTCGAGAGGAAGGCGACGCCATCCACACTCGAGAGGAAGGCGACGCCGGCCACCGCGCGGGAAGAAGCCGACCGTCTGGAGGTACGAATCCTCGAGCTCGGCATGCCCCCTTCCCCTTCCTGCGTTGCCGCGACGCCCACCCTGCCCCGTCCCGCTCCCAGATCTGATTCCCCTGGGAGCAGCGACGCCATGGTCTCCCGGATCTGGCTCTCCTAGATCTGGAGGCACCCTGCTCTCCCGCTTCCTCTGTGGTTGCTGCTAATGGTGGTCGCCCCCTGCGCTGCAGCTCCTCCAGCGGCGCGCATCTGGTCCAAGGTGCGCACCTCGTCCCCGCGCCGCTCCTCCGCGCTACGCAGGTGCTCCCCGCCGCTTGCTCCCCGCGGCGCAGCTCATCCACACCGCACAGTTGGTCTAGGCCGCACAGCTGCTCCCCGCCGCTTGCTCCTTCACGCGCCGCAGGTGCTACTACACGCCTCTGCTCAGCGTATATGTATGGATGCATGCCATTAATTAGCTAGGCATAAGCACAGTATACCTTGGAAAATTGGAGTGGATATATAGTCAGGGGATATATAATCAGGCTTGGTTTCATGAACTGAAATCTATAGCTCAATCTGATATAATTAGCATATATTCCATAGCCTGCTTACTGTGTTCTGTTGTTCATTCGGTTACTGGGACAATTTACTTGTATTTCTCAGACAAGACTTCTTAAACTACAAGTTCTATCAGCTTATTACATATCAAGACCTGACTATTTTGGCAGCCAGTTTTTTGGCAGTGCTGTTAATCTTGTTCCATTGTGAATTCGAGCTTTCCTTAAGCTCATCTCAAACATGTCTCCTTTGAATCGGCAGCACATAGATACGAACTGAAGTATACACCATTATGGCCATCGTTCAGACCATTGTGAAGTGTCTATGAAGTGTCCATACGCGCGTACGTCCTGTTGTTTGTGCTGGTTTTCTGTTGTTTGTGCTGATTGTTTTACAAGCCTTCCAAACACCATTTACAAGGGTACCCTTGTATACACAGGTATTTGTTGTGACAAGTAAATTACAGGTGTAATCTGTTTACAAGTGTAAAAATTTACAATACACCCAAACAGGGCCTTAGATGATGCGCCGTTCTACCTTCACGCTTCACGAAGGGTCTTAACGCGAGACCAGGTTCACCAGTTTCAAGGAAACATGAACTTAGTCGCGGCCGAAGGAGCATTTTCAAGATATAACAGCTACGAAGTATTCCCTCCGTCCCAGAATATAAAGCATATTTTGTTTGGTTTTAACTAAGAATTATTTTATTAATATATAGTTATGTGATACAAAGTCACAATCATAAGTAAGTATTTTTAAATACGAATCTAATGATATTAACTTTATATCACATAAACCACATACTAATAGAGTAATTATTGATTAAACCCTTGTCTTAACCAAACAAAATACACCTTACATTTCGGGACGGAGGGAGTAACACATATAAGACGGTCGAAAAACATTCAATTCCCTAAAGAAAAGTCAAATTCAGTAATAATATTGATTTATTATAGATGATTTTATGGTTATCATAATGAAATTTAAAAAATTTGTAAGTCTTCCTGCTTGACATATATGAAAACCAATGGATACAGAAATATACAAGCACCTTCTAGAAGCAACACAAGAGTACACAATTAACACAGGAATACACAAGAAAAAGAGCGATTACTCTAGTAATACTAAATTAGCTAAACTAATCGATCCTCCCATCAAATATTGGAGCTCCGAATTGAATTCCAACTGGCACCACCCTCATCCTCTGCCACACGCCTAGGCCTACCTCCTCTCGTGGTCGACCTGTTCGAACTTGACTCCGTCATCGACGATTTGGTGCTTGCTTACCGCTAATGTTCTGGATGAGTGACGGTGATCGTAATATTGTGGAGCATCCTGAGCAGCATGGATATAGATTAATTAATATTTGCTCGCTCTTCAAGCTCACATGCATATATATTAATTAAGATTACCATAGTTTAGAGAAATTTCTTTGATCAATGACCACAAGCGGATCCCTCTTACCAACCAAACCAACAATAGCTGGCAAAAGCAAACTCCGCCCGATTCCACTACCTACGACTCCAAATTAGTGTAACTGATGCAACCCACTCACCCACAGGGATATCCAAACTTCAAATTAAGCTGGCCATGGGGAGCCACTGACAGTGAGCGCAACTCACCTGTGCGGGCATCGGAGAAGGCGACCCAACTAAGCCCAGCGGTGTCGTCCCTCGACATGTCCCCGCGTACAGCCGCAAACGGGAGCGCCGCTATCGCACCAACACCTATCGTGCGCATGCTGCTATGCCTCCACTCACCAACAACTCCACCTTCTCCGTGTACAATGCTGCTACACGCACAAATCTGGATCTGGCCGTGTAGGAGGATGACACAGAGGAGCAGGATATGGAGTCTGAGTAGTGGAGAAGGGGATCATATGCCTGTGAGAAGAGGGGAGAATGCGGTGCTAGGGAGCGGAGGAGGAAGGAGTGGAAGCGGCACCAAATCTAGGGATCTAGGGTTAGGAGGAGGCAACGAGTGAGGGACTTATACAAGGTGCGATTCGATGTGATGGGCTGGTGAGTGGTTTGGTCCTTTTAGTGATTCAACATATACAGTTCGACATATAGACCGTTTCGGATTAGTGGTTTATCACTGAGTGATATTATTATAGACGGTTTTTTCATAAAACCGTTAGTGATAAGCAACTCATCTCAGACGATTTATTTTTTGAATTATCTATGATAACAAAAACCGTCTGCGATTGTTTTGATATAGATTGCTTTGAGCAACCGTCTATGATGAGGGGTCTAGATGACCTCTTTTGTAGTAGTGAAGCAATCCTACTACTACTCCGTGTACATAGTGACCTAGCGTGCTTACCGTGCTTCGTCGCGCCGCTAAATGTAGCGAGGAACATACATATCATATATTACAATGTCTCAAATCAAAATACTAAACTTACTATTAGGCAAACAAAAGCTAAACAACCTATAATTTCACAAAGAAAATATATAATCTCATTTCAATATTGTTTTGACTGAATCGGAATATATCAATATGTTGATAGTTTGCTTGTAAGACCAAAAGATGTTGACATGTAATCCACAACAAGTTGTGGATTGTGTTAGGTATGAACTATACAAGTGGTCGTGGATGTGCTTCCAGAAAGCAAGCTATATGTGCATATCTAATACGAAATGCATTTAATATCCCCGAATTAGGTGGCTCCAACGGAAATAGAAGTGGATGGAATTTGCGATGACTACAGGGGAAACCACATCCATCAAAGCAAGCAAGCTACGCATAACAAAGAACAAATACCAAGATAAACCACCTAGGCAATTTACTAGAATTGCAAGGATCAACCAATCCACACATAAAATGGAGGAAACAACATTTGAAATGCAAGTGAGCTAGACAAAAACCAAACAACAAACATGAAGAACCATTTGGGAAATTTATTGAAATTGCAAAAACAAAGAAACCAATAGTGCAACAAAAATTATATTTATAAACAGAAAAAACAACTGTCCCTTTCTTGAACACTTTCTTCAACCATCCCTCGAAATGGTATCGTTGTTGACCCTGCAACAACTTCAACTCTAGCTTCGATGATGCAAAATGGATGATACATAATGATAAACGAAAATAGAGCTGTTATACGGTGATACAAATTTCATATATGCTCTTTTAAAGAAAAGAGCACAATAATCAATTAGATAGCAAGATAAATTTAAAGGAACCCTGATATAGACTAACTCTAAAATAAAGATGTCACTAACAATCCTTTATATGGTTTATGAATGACCAAAGTGCACAAGATGTGCACATTTCCTCTAAAGCCACGCCTAATATGAAAAGTATCAAATCAAAATTCATAAATTACAATCCTGGCTAGAAAACACCATATGCAAGTGTCAAGCCACAGTGATGGAAAGCAAATACCAAATTTACAAAGATTTAACTCACGAAGAAAGATATCATTACAGCAAGACAAAATCACTTGATACATGAAAGATAATAATAAAGTAAAGGTCTTTAGAAAAAGGTGAAATAAAACATAAAAGAAAGACGAGTTCAACAAAGTCGACCGGTGTGTAGAAGATAATAATAAAGTAAGGTCTTTGAAATGATATGGCCAAAAGGTTGACCTTTTCTCGTAAGTCGAATGACCCTTTTTTATATAAGAGGGAATCACATATTTATTATTTGATTGCTTCTTACATTTCACCAATTCATATAAAAGGTGGCACACCTAATGACTCAAGAATTTAAGGCCCTATTTCTCGCTATGGACTTCTCACTACCTAAGTTTGTCCATAGATATATCCGCAAGCTAGATAATTCAAGTATAAAATCATTCACCAAACTCAGGGTATGTTCTTCTAAAATCCTAGCAACCTGAACTAAATATTGTTGGCTGCCAATATAACATGCCCTACCTAACAGTCTGATCAAAAGGACCAACAAGCAGAGACCTGATTTTGCTTCTATCGGTCATATGTGGCTTCTGTGGGGTGGTAGTGGCTGCCATCTCGGATGTTATGGAATGTTTCCGCTGCTATTTTGTGTTTTAGTTTGGATGTGAACGGCCTTCGAGTCATGCTGGTTGTAAACTATTTAACTGCCTTGTGTATGGGACGTGGTTTATGTATCTTCTAACTCTTTCTGTAGAGTTTTTCTTGTGATATTCAAGTTGTATATGTGGCATTCCATACACCATGTCATATGACATTGAAGTGTATGGGACAACCTTAAAGAATTAGGGTTTTTCTCTCGTTCCGTCAAGTGTGATGGTTATGGTTGAGTGACCCACTAGCTGTGATGCTTTGGCTAGCTAGGCAAGGTGTGGATGATTGTATCGAGCTTTCAAGCGACCTACTAGTCGTATGGCTAGGTTAGGGTGAGAGCACAATCATGTGGCTCCTCCAAGATCATCTCGCTTAACGTACGTGAAAATAGCACTAAGTTTTTACAGGATTTTGGAAACGCATCTGACTCTGTTGATGTGTGCCTTTGCCCGGCTTGACCAACAGTGACGTATACACCTGAGGTGCGTATGAGATATTGGCCCTGTGTCAGACTATCTAACGGTGATAGATGTATATGTTCTTATATGTATGGTATGTTGGACGGTTATTTGGGTATTCAGATGATACGTCATTTATAAGTCGGTTGTAATTTTGGGGTCCTGACAGTAATATTTTCTTCGTTGAGTGATAATGGGGAAGCCAAGGAAGATGACGACCGGAATAGGTATAACCGTCACCATTGCCACGATGCTATGGGACTTAGCGCATTAGGAATCCTAGTCAAGCAGACGCTGGCTACTGTTTCAGTGAGAGGAGGGCGTACTGGCAAGGAAAGTCAAGGCGGCGAGATGGAGAAAAGAGAGACGGTGGATGTATAGGTAGGACTTGGAAGCTGAGAACGGATACAAAGAGGGTTAAGAGATTGGAGACGGCGGAGGAAATCCCACCCAAAATAGAGGAAGTTAGCTTGGTCTCGATCTCTACCATTCTCCAGTACTACGGGAAAAACACGTGGATACCCTGGATCGGTAGAAATTGGTAGAAACCTGAGGAGTTTTGAGAAGGCTAGCTTTTAGCCTTTAATATAGATTGTAGAGATTCCATACATCCAAACAAGCCAACAACAAACAAACCAAAATAGTGAAAAAGAAAGAAAGAGCACAGCTGCTCCTTCTGTATAGTGCAAGAGTAGAGCATTAAACAAAAAATCCGTGTGCTTCTAGTATATCAAAGAAAACAAATAGAAGTACTCCACACATCGCATGGTACCGTCAAAAACTATCCTACGTGGTGATTGGTGAACTGAATTTTTTTCTCATAAATTTTAGAAAAGTATATTTATTAAAAATCAAAATTATATGCTTGATGGCTAATAACAAATTGACAAGGGACATATCATCCTATAGATAACCAACTATTGTTAGAATCATTAAAACAGTAACAGGTTGGGGCTCATCATCCAATACACGGACTTATTGTCCTAGGTTGAACGGTAAGAGGTTATTATCAAATTGTTGGACGATAAGCCCCTATCGTCCAACTATTGTCTACGCACCTAGACCTTCAGCAAGGCTCATTCGTTTTGTTCATGGAGTGTGTTTGCATTGTATACCGGTACCATGCATGAATAGCATCAGGCTTGCTTCCTCAATTGTTCGATCCTTGATCACATCTCCCATATATATGATGCATACTGACTCATAGGTGAATCACCCAATATGTTCTTCTTTTGAAATGGACGAGCATTTTATCTTGATTAAGGTTAATTCAGATCTCATTTTGACATGTTTAAAACGCACATATGCCCACCTGGCTAGCTAATTTGATCCAATGTCAGGTCAGTACAATGCTTAAAAAGCAAACATTTCGTCCAATTTTTGGACGACAGTTGGACAGTAACCTTCTGTTGTCCAACATAGGATAATAAACTCGCATGTCATCCTGTCCTACTGTTGGACGACAAGTTTCTATTAGTTTTTCATTACCGTTAAACATATAGTTTTAAATTTTTTAAATAAATCTATATTTTCTTAAGTTTATGAGAAAGATATTTTTTTAAAAAAAATTCGGAAACCATGTCAAACCAACCGAAGCCATGCCGTACCCCTGAGAAAAGGCCATAGCTATAAACAAATACGTACTCCTTAAGCGCAGACCTTTCGGGGAAAGCGGTGGTCCTTATTTGCACGTACCTGATGATCAGTATTGTCTGGCCGCCGGTGCCACAGAAAAGCCAGGCAATGAGGCAACCTCTCGCAAACTCGCAAGTCCTCTTCATGCTTGCCGGCCCTCGGTTGTTCAATTCCAGCCTAGAGTCTAGAATGGCCCGACCCAACGGCTCTCCTAGAATCAGCACCGTCCCCGAAGGAACTAAACAGGCACTGCTAGCTCCACGACTGTTAGTACTGTTATTCCAGGCACAAATGCGCAATCTTCTTGCACTCCGTCATGGTCACAAATGGTTGAAATCTTCCCATACCTCGGAACAACGGGATTTGATGCGGCAAACTGATGGTTTGTATCGGCTCAGCATATTCGAATGGTTGGTTGATCGGAACTCATGCGCATTAGGCTCTTTGCTTGTGACTAATTTCATTTCTCATGCATAGTGGCGGGCAGACTTAGAATAAAGATGACAGAGGCGCACCACCATACATAGGGCCCCTTAGAATCAGCTTCCCAAGAGTTTCTAGGTGGAAATAAGCTAGCTTTAAGCCAAACCTAAGGGCTAGCTTATAGAGAGCTTAATTATTAAGTTTGATTGATTTCCTGTTGGTACCGAGAAGCCTCAAATTTGAGGCTTCCCGAGCTTCTTCCCCACTCACTTACCCATACGCAGAACATTGCCCTCAAAATTCATTGATATTACAAAAAAACTGCCACTCTAAGTTTGAAAGAATTTCTCCCCGTCCCCCACCCCGCAGCCCATCTCTACCTGTGCCCGCCGCCCCCTGCGCCTGCCGCCACCCTCCCGCACCGGCCGTCCTCCCCCGCAGCCACGCTCCTTCCTCCACCCGAGCCTCCCTCCCGCGCCGTGCTACCTCCCCGCGCCGCGCTACCTCCCCACGCCTGCCCCCCTCCCGATCTGGTCGCCGCCGCCGCCTCCTCCCCGTACGGGCCTCCTCTCCACCGCCGCCTCCTCCCCGTCGCCGCCTTCTCCCCGTACCGGCTCCTCCCCGCGCTGGCCCTCTCCCGGTCGAGCTCCGCCTCCCTCCTCCGTCCCGAGCCCGCCTCCCTGTACTGCTCCGCCTCCCGCCGCCCGCCCGCCCTCTCCGGGTCCAGATCCGCCTCCCGTTGCCGCCGTTCCCTCTCCCGGTCGAGCTCCCAAGCAGCCAAGCAACCGCCCGTGGGCTGTCCAGACCCATGTCCTCCCCGGCTCCCCCGAGCTCCGCCTCCCACCCTCTGCCGGTGTAGCTCCGCCTCCCGTCGCCGGTGCAGACCCAAGCCAAGTCCTCCCGCTGCCCTTTGTCCAAATGAAATTGATTGATTGAAATTGATCTGTCCAAATGAAATTGATTGAAATTAGATTATCATCTATTCATCAGTCATTTATCCTGATCTTGCTTTTGGAATTAGCTAAGTCCTGAGCAAGGTTATTAGTTATATATGTTGTTCTTTCGTGTTATACATGTATCTGTTCTTCATCTAGTATCCTGATGCTAATTGATATCAATTAAACAACAAGCAAACAAGTTCAGGGTATTTCAGACTTTTCACTTCTCACCACATGCAATAAGCTCGATATCTATAAGCTATTCCTAAGAGACAACATAAATGAATTGGTTTATTTTCACCGCAGCTTATCAAGAGCTTATGTGAGGAGCTGGCTTATGCACAAGCCTAAGCCCTTCCTAAGGGGGCCATATATTTCTCTCTCTCTCTCTCTGTCTCTGTCTATATATAGTCTATGTTAAGAAAAAATTAGAATGGACCCGGTGTCCGGTGCACTCCAAGGATAAGCGTACATGTACCTGCTCATGGGGTGACTTTCCATTTGTTAACTGGACCTCATTTGAAACGCGATAACTTTTCTTAAATACTGCAGAAATTAAATTAGTTTATGTAAAACTCCTAAATATTCCGTACTCTAGATTGTTCTAAATTGTTCTGCACGAGAAGTAACATCACTTATATACATAGTACTTCCTCTGCAAGCTTAAGACAATGAAAGAAAACCAAGCTCTCTCCCGCAAGAAGCCCCAAAAGGCAACACTTAAATCCTAAATTCTTGTGTGATATGTTAAGCGCACCACATACAATTGTACCCAAGTTATGTTTAGCAGGTTTCTATTGCTTGCATGATAGGTAATGCTCATCTTGCTAGAGACGTCAAGAAACTCAGCTTGACTAAAATCTCATATGCATGCTCAGAACATACGTGTATATACTGTTCTTAAAAAAAGCATGTGTATATAAAATTATATGATTTAACTTAATTAGTGAAATTATAAACACATACTCCTACTCCTACTCAATAAAAATAGGCATGTTTAACTCAGTCTTCAAAACCAATGGAAGCTACCGTTCAAAAAACTCAAAACTCACGATACAAAACATAGACGACATTAGCCGAAAACGTGACACATGATTACCCGTCCTCAACAGCCGAGAAACCGTGTCTTAAATCGAAGACAAACACGAGTATTTTCTCTGCAGGGACAGGACACTCTTGCAACTATAAAATAGCCAAACGCACAATTCACATCTTTTTTTGTAATTAACAGTTCACATCTTACAGTAGCACACACATCTGCGGAGAAAACACAAGTTTACATAGCAACCTCGCACGAAAGCCCACCGCCTCCGCGGCACCACGTTTAAGCGCACGTACATTTCAAAGTGAACCCAATTGTACGCTGTTACCCTAGCCCCCGAAAACCCACGGCCACCACGTCTCGCCCGCCCTTCCCACCGCGCCACCCTTTATATATTCGCTCGCACCCCCTCCGATCCAACCTCCTCTCCTCTCTCTCCTCCATCTCATCGCCGCTCCGCTCCGCGACGCGATCCCGCTCGCCCTCCGCGGCTCTTCGTCCATCCTTCACCCTCCCTCCGGGCAATGGCGGACGTCCTGGAGTGCGGCGCCGCGCCGGAGGAGACTTGGCGGCGGCGGCCCAAGACCAAGATCGTCTGCACCCTCGGCCCGGCCTCGCGGTCCGTGGAGATGTGCGCGCGGCTGCTGCGCGCCGGCATGTGCGTCGCCAGGTTCAACTTCTCGCACGGCTCCCACGAGTACCACCAGGAGACCCTCGACAACCTCCGCAGGGCCATGGACGTCACCGGGATCCTCTGCGCCGTCATGCTCGACACCAAGGTCCGCTAACTATATAGCCTCTCCGCCCCTACGTACCTTCGTCCTCGTTCGTGGGCTCCGATTTTTGTTGTGGTTAGGTTTTTGTTATAGGAAATTGATCCGATCTATGTTTTCTTTGTTGTATATCAAGTTATGATTCCGTCGTGTTAATTGCGTAAACAGTTGACATGCATGAACCGTAAAGTTTATTATTTTTTGACTTGTTGGTAGCTTCCAAAATTGTACTAGTTTGGATTGCGACATGTCTGATAGCTTCCAAAAAAAAAGCAGCATATTTTGTTTGGATTGGCGTAGAATAAACACAAAATTTCGGTCTTAAGCGTCTAATATTTTTATGGTGATCAAGGTAGTTGTTATTCAGGGGAGTAGAGGTATGTATACAGATAATTAGTAATTTCGATTTTCTGCACCAATTTGCATACAATTAGTCATTTGATGTATTCGTAAGACAAATGCCTAATACAATAAATTTCATGTGTTCCACTGAACAAATTCAACTTGTACTGTTCCGGAACGGTCATTCCTTCATGAATTGGTAGCTACGGAAGGCAAGCCTAGAAAATTAGGATTTCGTGTTAATGCTGCTATTTAAGTTGGCAGATCATATGCATAGACCCCTCCCTTTCACACAGGAATTCAACTGTATGACGTACTGATTGTTTGTAAGATTGCTGTCAATTTCATTAAGAGGGTGTTTAGTTGGGCATTTTAGTAGTTTTCATTGGAAAAAGCTGCAGCCTAACTAAACGGCCAACTTTTCAGCAGTTTTTATCAATGATAGTTGTGGGTTTTGTAGTGCAAATTCAACTGTTTAAAAAAACTTCCTTCTGCTAGCCTTTTGCAATGTGCTGAAGCTTCAGTGCTCATTTTCTAAAATGCTATAGATGGTTTGAATCAACCAAAAGCCATATATTCACTTTCCCACAGCTACAATAATTTTTTTAGACAAGCAGCCAACAGCAGCTTTGTCAACAGCCACAGCCCAACCAAACAGACTCTAATAATCTTAACTAGTTTCCTGATAAAATCTTTTGCACTAGCTAAGATTAGTTGTAGTACGATAGACGTTGGCAAATCATTTTCTCTAACAATAAAAACCATCCATATCGCCGATATGGACATATGGTATAGTCTACTGCACATAGACTACAGCTTGATTACAGGTGATTGTATTAGCTTTTAAAAATCTGGCTGTACAGCTCCGTGAAGAGCTGCAGTTACTGTTCACTTGCGGGATGGCTGTTGAGGAGATATTTTTATGGCCTTCATAATAGGGTCGTTTTCTTTTCTTAAAAGAGGCAGTATGGTCAGCAGTAATTTGAATTGTTAGATGCTACAGCACTGATCTGGTTGCATACAGGGTTGGTTTAGAAAGCTATTTAAACATCTTATAAAATTCAATGTAGCAAATGAAGAATGCATAAGCTATTTAAAATTATTTGTTGCTGAACTATGCCGTTCGCTGTCTTTCTACAGGGACCAGAGATCCGCACAGGCTTTCTGAAAGATGGCAAGCCTATAAAGCTGAAACAGGGGCAAGAAATTACCATCACCACCGATTACTCCATAAAGGGTGATGAGAACATGATTTCCCATGAGCTACCAAAAGTTGGCTCTAGACGTGAAGCCTGGGAGCAGTATACTATGTGCCGATGGCACCATCACACTCACGGCCCTTTCTTGTGATCCTGGGCAAGGCCTAGTTCACTGTCGATGTGAGAACTCTGCTCTCTTAGGTGAGAGAAAGAATGTCAATCTTCCTGGGGTCATTGTAGATCTCCCAACACTTACAGAAAAAGACAAGGTGGATATCCTGCAGTGGGGTGTGCCAAACAAGATTGACATGATTGCATTATCCTTTGTACGAAAAGGATCAGACCTTCAGATGGTCCGAGATGTGCTCGGTGAACATGCAAAGTCGATCATACTAATGTCCAAGGTTTGTTTATCTCCACACACTTGCAGTTCTCTCTGCTGTGTTACTGCTCTCTTATGCTGTCGATTTCTTACGTGCAGGTTGAGAATCAAGAAGGTGTTGCTAATTTTGATGAGATACTTGCAAACTCAGATGCTTTCATGGTTGCGCGAGGAGATTTGGGAATGGAGATCCCGATTGAGAAGATATTCTATGCTCAAAAGGTGATGATCTTCAAATGCAATAAACAAGGAAAGCCTGTTGTCACTGCAACCCAGATGCTGGAGTCGATGATTAAATCTCCTCGCCCCACACGGGCAGAAGCAACTGATGTTGCCAATGCCGTCCTAGATGGAACCGACTGCGTGATGCTCAGTGGTGAGACGGCAGCTGGGGCATATCCAGAGCTAGCAGTGCAGACAATGTCTAACATTTGCTTAATGGCAGAGTCATATGTGGACCATAGTGCAGTTTTCAAGTTCATTACTGCAGCAGCCCCAGTTCCTATGAGCCCATTGGAGAGTTTGGCATCATCAGCTGTTCGGATGGCTAATGTTTCCAAAGCATCACTCATCTTGGTCCTCACAAGGGGAGGTACAACCGCACGCCTCGTGGCGAAGTACAGGCCAGCCATGCCGGTATTGTCTGCCGTGGTCCCTGAATTGAAGACAGATAATAATTTCAATTGGACTTGCAGCGATGAGGCCCCTGCAAGGCAGAGTCTTATTGTTAGGGGCCTGATCCCAATGTTGAGTGCTGCTACCGCAAAGGCATCTGATAGTGAGTCCACTGAGGAAGCCATCAATTTTGCCATTGATCATGCGAAGAAGCTCAGCCTCTGCAAATCAGGTGATTCGGTTGTTGCGTTGCACCGTATTGGTGCATCATCTGTTATCAAGATCTTGACAGTCGGTTAGTCTCAGGTGATGTTGGTGGGTGTTCATGGGGGCAAATTTTGTTAGGTTGTTTATTGGACCTTACTATCATTTTGTTTGCTCATCCCATGTCGTCAGTCCTATGTTACGTCTTGTGTTCAGCTGCGCGGGCTTCTTTCTTTTTAGGAAAGAGATGATGTTGCCTTCTGCTCTAGGGTGATTCTTCCACGAGGTTGCTGGGCAGAGCCCATTTTGATATATTTCAGAAATTTTCTTATCTAAATAATATACTCAATATATACTCCAATTTGGTCCATGCTCAATGATGTGCTGTGTTGTTTGGTTGTTTAAGCTAGAACGACGCATTATGCTGTGTTAATTTGGTTGTTTATGTTGCACTGATGCAATGTCGTACGGATGCAACATGAGCAGCCGAACACGTCGGGCCTCTAGTCTCTTTCTGTGCTGAGTGTAATCTTGTTTGAGATACTCAAAATATGCACAAAATGTGAGAACTTTTCGTCGAGAACATTTCCATTTGCAACCGCAGACTTTTTCATAGAAGCGACTGCGGAAGCGCAGAAAATTGCATATAAAACTCAGCAACTGCTTTCAGTATGTTGTTCAGGAGAGCTCTAAGATAAGAACAATTTTTGGTTGATGGAGACGCATAACTCCTATGCTGATGAAGCTTCCAAAGCATACAAGAACAGATCAACCAAAAAGGACACATCATGGTTAGCCAGAATAGTACAATCAACAGTTCTTATCTTAAATATTTCGCAGGTATACATTTCGGAAGACGCAAACCGTGTGGACCATATATGATAAGGTTTATAATCGTAAGCTCAAGAGATTGTTGTGCTATGAGTTCTGACAGGACCGGAATTTGGGGCGTTGCTCCTTATTTGAAAGAAGAAAAAAGATCCCCATGAAACAACTTAAGCAGAAACCACCTAAGAAAGGTCTTTTGCTTTCGTCGGTGCTCCAACGGTGTAGATTGCAAATGCTATCAAAAGTTACAATTCAACCAAAGAACAGATGCAGCTTTACAATAGCCGCCCGAATGCCGAATCAATCCCCAGGAGAAACTAACGAGTGTCACGTACAAGAAAGGCAGGTGATAGACAGTTAAACCAAACAGGTGCTCCCGTGTTCAGTGTCATCGGGACGACGAGGAGCTCCCGTTCGATCTGTGCGAGAACAACCGGCCAAAAGGCCATGAAAGCCACCGCCTCCTGCCCGTGCTTCCTCCGTCGCGGTCGCCGCCGCGGCGTGCATTGCCACTGAACTCGTCGCCAATTTCCTCCGCTCTATTGCCATCGCCAGCCGGCTCCGTGGGCTCGTCCGTGGGCAGCTGGTACCTGCACACGGGGCAGGAGCTGTGCACCTCCAGCCACGGCACGATGCACTCGTCGTGGAACCTGTGCTTGCACGGCATCTCCTTCGCCTCGCCGCCGGCCGCGAACTCGTCCAGGCACACCGGGCAGATCGCGGCCTCGCGTATCTGGACCGTCGGCATGGCGGCCACGGCCTCTTTCTTGGCCGGCAGCGTGCCTTGCCGGCTTGGGTCGACCTCGGCCAGGTATTCCAGTAGCAAGTCCAGCCCGGGGCCAAGAATCAACTCTCCGAGCGTCAGGCCGGCGCCCGCGGCCACGACGGCGCCATTGCCGTCCCCTCGCTCTTGCCTGAGCATCGCGTGCGCGTCAGTGGGGCTGACTAGCAACAGACGCTCGAGTCCGGGGTCGGGCGCACTGCCGTCGACGTCGCCTTCCTGGAGCGCGTTCAGCAGCTGCAAGAAGGCGAGGTGGCGGTATTGTCTTCGCGCCAAGGCCGCGAGATCGCCGCCGTCGAGGCCGTGGCGGCCCGAAGAGCCGTCGAGGATTTCCATGAGGATAGGGGGCCACGGCGAAGCTGTGCGCTCCGTCGTCGCGTCCGCGGCGTCGGCCTCTGTTGCAGTGCGGTCTCCCATGGCGTTGCTGCCCCGCCGGCCGTCTGCGTGGACGTTGGCCATCTCTTCCACGAAGCCGGAGTGGCAGTGCGGGCACTTCAATTCCTCCATGCCCAGCTCTAGCCTTACGGTTAGCGAGCACATGTGGCAATAGTATCTACAAGTTGCGCCGGATTCCTCCTCCATGTCTTCTCCTTAATTCCTATCTACTTGATCAAGAACTGCACACAAGAACAGAATCGCACCATGAGCTAAAACTTACACAAAGATTCAAAATTTGCACCGAGTCATAACTCGGCAAACTTAGCGCGGATGCTCTCGTGGCTGAAAGAAACCAATAATTTGGGTGTATAACTCTAGATGGATATTCCTCCAAAACTAAGACTGCAGCGTATGAATCGGGTCATCGGAAATGACTTAATTGGCCTCTCCTTTCCAACAGAAAGAAGATCCATCTTATCCTCTCTGAAGATAGCTGCAGGAACTAATTATTCTTTCTTTGCAACTTCGCAAAAGAAAAAGTACAGAAACGGCACGATCCTATCAAAAATAACAACATAAAAGACACAATTGAAACCCGGATGAAAACTTACCAGCTAAGAGAGATGGAGCTTCTCCGAGAACAACTCTTAGCCTCTGCGTGATCGCCAGAAAGGATGGTTCTAAGGTCAAGACAGCGAACCAGAGCAAGATAAGACGAGATGTTGATGCACGCGACGCGACTCGGGTATTAATAAAACTTGTGGGCACTTTGGGATAATTGGTGGCTTCTTGTTTTGCACATCAGCTGGTTTCTTGATAATTATGGGACGTGCTTTGTTTGTACTGCGCTGTTGCTTAGCCAACGGAGAGTTCTAATCTACGGAGACTCTCAAGTTTTGGTTAATTTTTGTATGGCTTACATTGCTATCACGGGCCACAAGGGATGGGCCATGCAATGTAACGTGAGCAAACCGAAGAACAGGACTGATGCATGGAATAGAAACGAAATGACAGGAATAGTTTTGACGAGTTCCTCTCTTTGGCGTATCCGTGACGAATTGGGTGAGATTGGCCCGATCGATGAGACGGAGATCGCATTCAGCTGAGAAAGACAACAACAGTGCCATGATAATTGCCGTTCCAATAAAAAACTGTATATTGTTCGGTCAATACCTGGTTTATTTCATCACTGTATACTGAGAGTACCACTGGATTGAAGCAAAATTGATATGTGGTGTTGCTCTCTTTTTAGATTGTAAACAAAAACTTCCTATGTTCTTGGAGGAAACTTAGCAAAATAATTGCCACATATAGCAGATGAGGTGCTTCTCTTGTTTGACAAGGCACCGATGCCTCACAAGTGTTTTACTTTCTCCGTTTTAAAATAGATGTCCTTTTAGAGTTGGATACAAAAATTGAAGGTTTGAGTGAAATGTCAATATTGATCTTTAATCATTTTCATGCATATCTCTTTTTTCTTCCAAAGACAATAAATGTCGGTATTATTAGTATTGCCCATAAGTAATTAGCTCTTTTTTTATGATATTAATGAAGGGAAAATTAGGAACAAGATGACTAAAATTGCATTGAACGTCTAGAAGTATAAATATTTTGAGAAAAATTAAAAAGACTAAAAAGAGAACTATTTGGATACGGAGAAAGTATATATTAATTTGCCTCCAACTAGTTGATAAAGACAACAATATAAGCATGTGCAAAGAGGTACTTGCTGGAGTTCCCCCACTCCCCCTCCCCCCGTCCCATCTCTCTTTCATATCATCATATGTGTCCGTGCAAGAGTAGTTTGCAACAAAGATGCCTTAAAACTACATTTGGTGAGATCAAATTGATGTCATTGGAATCAGGAGATTGGACCGGTGTTTTGTGATTTTGTGCCTTGGCTCGAAAGTGGAAATGGAGGAGAAATAGAAAGGTGCATGAGAATGGATTGGACGTGCAAGTTTCGAAGAAGGGAGTATAGATGAATTCCTATGTTGGGAGGCTCTTTTATAAAAAGAATTCAACCTGAAGATATTGCATTAAGGATGATGGTTGAAGATTACAAATCTTTGAAGAAACTAAGAAACCCAGAGCTGAACCATGCTGCACACCGCAACATATAAAGTAAAACGCATGGACACTAATATAGAAAAGCTCATCCTGGACATCTCATCTTAGACGGTTCCGTGAAACCATCTGAGATGAGGAACATCGAAGATGGTTTGAATGAATGAACCGTCTGCAGTGACTTTTCACCCGAGAACAGGGTTTGGGATGACAAGTCAACACAGACGGACCCTCGTCGAACCATTTATGATGAGTCATCACAGAAGGGTCAAGACACAAACCATCTGTGATGAGTGTACCAATCATAGATGATTCATGTGATAACTATCTGTAATGTGTCATCACAGATGATTCAACTGAATGAACCATCTGTGATGGCTCTCCACCTATAATAGGCAGATTTCGGATAGATTTTTTAGGGTTTTCCAGATCTGTCGGGCTGGCAGTGGCTGCTGGGTTGTGGAGTGACGGTTTTGAGAATATTGGAGGAAGGAGATCAGATTTTGAAGAGTTATTGAGTTGGTGGTGATCTAAGGTTAGTAAATTGGTTATCTAGTTGGTTTATATTCATTACACTAACTAAAAGGGAGGAAGGAAGATAGTTTAAATTATTTAGATCTAGCCTTTTTGTAGAGAAGATTATGTAGACTTAGTATGTTATAAGGTTTAGGGTTTAAATCTAAAAGTTACTAAGAGAGAAGAGTATATTTATAGCTAGTTTATGGGTTAAGATCTAGCATTGTATGACAAATGGTGTATGCACTCTTAATTAGTATATTTATGAGTAATTAAAGCATGTGTAGCACTAAATTAGTGTTTCTATGTGTTGTAGCATCGAGGGATCAAAGCTAGACGTATGATGTGAGTCGTGTGACCCAAGAGTGCATTAATAGTGTGAACGAATTTATAAAAGCGGCGCAGGAGGATGTGTTGAGAAAGGGGGCTCAATTTACGTGTTGCCTGTGCTTTGACTGTAAGAATGAGAAAACATTGTAATACCCAACTTAGATACAAGGTTACCTGATTCAGAGGGGTTCTATAGATGGTAATTCATGTTGGAGCAATCACAGCGAAGAGCAAATAAATATAGAAGGGGTCGATAAAGTGATGAGTGACGAAGAGCAGAATATGCTGAATGATGTTGTGAATCCGATCGCGATGATGTTGATATGCTTCCTAGTGATAATGGTTTGGATCAGATGTTGCACGATGCAGAAGGGAATGACCTTGGTGGTAGAGAATATGATAAATTCCTGGCCTTGATGCAGAACTCGGAGAAATCTTTCTTCCCGAGTTGTAAGACAAAATACTTGAACTACTCAAATTGAAGACAAGCAATGGTTGGTCCGATAAAAGTTTCATGGTGCTATTATGACTAATGGCAAACATGCTTTCAGAGGGAAACAAGTTGCTCACAAGCACTTGCAAAGCCAAGAAGTCTCTTTGTCTCATAGGATTAGAAGTAGCAAGAATACATGTTTGTCGGAACAATTGTATCATCTTCAGTAAAGAGTAGAGAATATGCATGTGTCTTTGGTGTGCAAGACACCCCAATAAAAGCAACATAAGAATGCTTAGGATGATGACCAAAAGGGCAACGAGAAGACAAAAGGAAGTCCGGCTAAGTATGTGTGGTATCTTCCTATAATTCTCCATCTGAAGCGCTTATATGCAAATCCAAAATCTACGAAATTGACACTACTGCAGAATAGGTCACTACTGACGGTCGCCAAACCCCCTCTACTGACGGACAGGGGGCCCGTCACCCTGGAAATGTCAGTGGAGGGGGTCACTCCACTGACGGGCATAAGGTCCGTCAGTACTGTTTATTTCTACTGACGGGCCAACAGGGACCGTCAGAGGAGATATGTATTCGTGCTAACCGACGGGCACCTGGTTGTATCAGTACTGATGGGCTCGCAATAAACGCCCGTCAGTAGAGATGTACCTTCACTGACGGGCTGTCCGTAAGTGCCCGTCAGTAGAGATATGTCGACGGGCTCCTAGTTGTATCAGTACTGACGGGCGCGTAATAAAAGCCCGTCAGTAGAGGTACAACTCCACTGACGGGCTGTCCGTAAGTGCCCGTCAGTAGAGGTATGCATTCCTGCTAACCGAAATGGATCTGTGTTAGCTCATAATCACACTTAGATTATTCATAATAATAGACTATAGTATTACATTATTCCTAATCACAGGCTATACGAACTATTCATTCACAGAGTCAAATCTCTTAATCGCATAACATTTATAATCACATATATAGTATGTACACTCCAACGACGGTCACAAGTATGAAACAATTGTTTATTGAATTACAGAAACAACCTTTCTACTGATTTCCGCTTAAGTTTGGCTTTGGAAATTGGGGGCCGGCGTAGAATTCACCCATCGGATTGATGACTTCAAGGTTGATGAGTCTGGCGAAGACTTTTTGGATGCGAGCAAAGTCCTGTCGCCAGTCGTACATATGACTTCCCAGCTCGCTCCAAGCCTTCAGTTCTTTCATATCTTTCCAATGCTTGTTCTTGTACCGAACAAAGAGGTCCATGTGGGCGCAGGTGTAGTACCCACATGTCAAGCTACCTTCCGGCTGAACTCTGCAAGGAAACTTGTAATGGTGTATCAGTTTTGTCGCTTTTGCAGGTATTTTTGTATGCCCCGAGAACTTGGCTCTGAAGAAAGCTGCATCCAGAATCTTAGTTATATTTGTGAAGTCCGCTGTCTTTTTCGACGAGGAGTCAAAGTAAAAAGCCTTGGCCCAGCTTGGAACGATCGCAATTAGGACCCAATGGTCGCTGCGTAAATGTGAACAACTGAACGTAAGCAGGCGGAGATACGTACGTAAAAAACAAAAATAAACTCCACGGTGCTAAGTTTAGGACTTACGGAGGGTTATAGGGGGCTAGTATGCAGTCCTTGTCCTTATGAACCACGAATGCATGCGACAGGTATTCTTCAAGAAATCCTCGACCGTCTAGGGTCCCGGCATAGCCTTCGTTCATGCATATCGGATCGACTATGCCAATATAGGAGTCCCGAAGACGTCTGCACTCTTGGGCTTGGTACAGAGCCCATAGCCTGACCAGCGTGGTGTCGAGCCTATAGAGGTTGTACAAGTTGAATAGGTCTTCAAAGTTGATGTCGAACGTGTCTTGGTCATGTTGCATGAAAAAATTGTATTCCTTTGGCACCTTCACCTTCCAATATTGGCAGAATGTACCAGGATCTCTGGACATCTTCAGGTAATCTTCATGCAGCGTCTTCATGTCCTCCGACAGATTGTCCAGCTCATCCTGTGGGAGCAAGTCCTGACCTGGTTCGTAATGATATCGCCAGAGGCCCTTGCTCCGTGTAGATAATTCTACTGACGGTGTTGAGAAGGATAAGGTTTTCTGCCTCTGCTCCTTTCTTTCCTTCTCGCCGGTGCCGGCCCGTCTCTTTTTGCTTTTCTTCCTCTGGTGTACCGGCTCCGGGCTCTTGCCTGCCGCCAACGCTGCTTCCAGCGTCCCAGCTAGCGTGGCGGGAGAGAAAATCTTCCCCCTCGGTTGATCCAGGGGGTCGCCTTGAACCTCGGAGGGCCTTTCCGACACTCCCGGGGACCGCAAAATCGGTGACATGTGCTGGTCCCCGACAAGATGGTCCTCCAGGTCTTTAAAGGACGGGGGTGATTGGCTGAGCCCCAACGGAGATCGTCCGATTGATGGAGAGGGGTTGTTGGACGAGGGGCCCGTGCGAGGAGAGGCCGCCGCGGTTATAGTGATCTGGCTCTTCGGCCACTGGATGAAGCAGTTTCTGCACTGCCCTAGCTTCGTCAGCTCCTCTTCGGGGGGGACAGGGACTAACACCTCACTGTAGTCGTTGAGGACGAGGTCGACCTGCACCTTCGCATGGTGCTCCCGCATAGGAACACAGTGCAGGACTGCCCCCTCCGGCGTTGGGAAAACCTGGCCGTGCGCCACCGGGACCTTCATGCCAGGAATCTGCACCGTGAGTGTGCATCTAGTGGCTTTCTGCGGAACAGAGGATAGACGTGCCGTCCGCACTAGAGTCAGGACAATGAGAACAGCTCGTACTATAATGACACGTTTAGAGGACGAGACTTACGGTGATGCTGTCGACGGGATTCACCGAGTAGGGGCCGCCGTCCGAGGTGGATGCGCAGCTGCTCCATCCTAGAGGCTGGTTAGCGGGAGCCACGCTCTGCTGGCCTTGCGCTGCAGCCACCTGCATACGTAGCCACGTCTGCTCGGCAATCTCGCGCATTTGCTCCCGCAGATTGTCCATGAACTCCTGGCTGTCTCTCCGGGGGCGGCGGCTCCCCTCGGGGTTTCGGGGAAATACCTTATCCCATTTAACGCCATCCCCGACGCCTACTACACGGCTCTGATGCTCCGGTTTCTGTCGGGCCTTCGCCAGATCGTTGTTCCATCTTGGGAAGCTCGTGACGGAGTCCTGCGAGCTTCCAGGCTGCTGGCTCAGTTCGGCCTGCAAGTTAAACTACGTGATGAGAAGACAGCGTATTTGGATGCAACGTAATGAAGTACGAAAAGAGACTGGGTTGAGTCGTTACCAGCCGGTCGGCCACCACTTGAAGTTCCTCGGACTCATAAATTGGTGACCCCGTCACAGGGTCAGACCTTGTGTGCGCCCTCATGTACTCCCTAGCGCGCGGCTCCCTGAGATGCGCGAAAGGAGGTGCTTTCCCAGCCGCGGCTAATTTTTCGTCCTCTTTGGCCCACTTCGGTCTCTTCCCCAGGTATCCACGGCTGCCGAGCTTGTGGTCTAATGTGTTCTTCCTGCGCAGCTCTTTCCCCCACCGGCTCTTCTCCTGGAATTCTGGGCTCCTTATTTGAGCAACGAATTCGTCCCAGTCTTCCTTATGTACCTTGGACCATCTTTTACTAATCTTGGTGTCCCAATCCTCGTCTACGACTTTCTGTGCGTCGTATCGCCAAGTCTTCAGAGCCCTAGCCATGATTTTGAGGGCTTGCGCTTCGACTCTTTCCTTGTCGGCTGCAGGAATCTGGTACTTGTCCCACAGTTTCCTCAAGAGAGTATCTTTCGTGGACTGCGTCAACTGGCCGAACTCTTTGCATGTAATCTTCACTTGTTCGCGCACTAAGCACCCGCAGGCGTTGCTAAAGGTCTTAGCGGCCTTATGTGGACTCGCCGGAATGTCTTTGACCTCGTCGACACGAGTGATGACATACGTCTTGTCCGGCAACTGGTTGCCTTTCCTCCTATTCAGAGACCTGGTCGGGGCTGGAGTCGGTACCTCCTCCTCACGCGCCTCGTCCCCTTCGGAACTTGACCCAGAGGCAGAGCCAGAGCTGGACTCCGAGGCAGATTGCTCTTGTCCAGCTGTGACGCCCGCTACGACAGGTTGATCCTCGGTAAGCTCGAGGGCAGGTTCCTTGGCCGCTTCGGAATCAAATTGCTTGGGTGCCTCCAGGGTTTGAGCATCGATCGGTGCGGCCACGCCGAGGGGGGCCGTGCTGTCATCAACAGGCTCTACTGCTCGGGTCGGGGACCCAGCGGGACTACTGGCGGCCATTTTTGCTAATAGTTCTTACGTCAGACAAGAACCTAGAGGTAGGAGAGGGAGGAGACCACGAAGAAGACATCATCACATAATATTAAGGTAACCAAAGGCAACACCGAACACCGAGAAAAGTAAAGGAAACAAATAAGAGATACTGAAGTATTTTGACAAGATGATATGTATGCCATGTATTCTAACCTACATGAAATGAAAATGCAATTTTAATGCTATCAATTCGGTTTGAATTAGAGCTGTGAATATTTAGTTATGCATTCCAGAACAATTTAACTCTCCAAGATCTTGCACTCTTAGAATTACAATGACATTCATATATAAGCGTAGGTGTAAATTTTCAGCAAAAGAGATGAACTTCCCCTCCTCCCTTCATGAGCACTAAATCTGTCCAGATCATCCCATTAACTTAAAGCTGATCTTCTTGTGGAAAGTTAATCCCTTAATCAAGTTTGAATACTCCCTTTTGCATATCACTCAATAAAAGAAGATCATAACTACTCTAGCTACCAATTACATTCTCAAATTAATTACAGATTATCAACAAAGCAATTTAGAGAGAATGGGTGCAGCTAGAAGCAATGTGCTGAATATAAGTGATCTCTAGCTAGAGTGTTTATAAGGACTATTGGACTGCACCTTAAATAGCTAGGGCAAGGAGTCTACCATTTATACCTTCTCCTAAGGGTGATCTTTAACACCAACATTCAGCTTTAGCAACAGAACATATACACCCATGAGTTACTAACATGCACTGATGACAAAAAGGAAATTAACTATTTGGGGTTGATTAGCTTTAGCTTCCACATTGTTTGCCATATTTTACCCACTGCAAGTAGATTAGATAACATCCTAACTATCATAGACCAGAGCCTAACCATCTTAAGGCTACTCCTCCTTGAGCTAACGCTGAAACAACTAGCTATCAGATCAGGTCTGGGATTGAGCCGAAAAAAAGGAATAAAGTAATTGGTATCATTAGGCCATAAGTAAAACAGATGTGTTAATATCAGTATAACTCAAAATCTGAAGCAACACCTATTCACCTTTTGGGATGTTTAAGCAATTGAATCAAAAATCAAAGGACATAGCTAGTACTCTAACTCACATTCACTTGTTTTCAGATTACCCATGTGCACTGAAACCTCAATTAACTGATTAAAAGATTGATTAGAGTAAGTTATCAACCTGTTGTTGAGGATCATAACAACGGTTAGAGAACCGGCTATTGGAGTAATTCAATTAAATCAATCTGATGTACAAGTTAATTGCTTGATCTCTGGATACACTAGTTGAGATGGTTGTAGGGGTTTACCGAAAACATGGACGCATAATGCTATTAAACATTGCTCCCTAATAACCAGTTTTCTTTTCCATTCCTAATACCTTAAACACTAATGCACTCAGTTATCAATTAGCTGGTTATAAGACTCAATAACCGAAGAGGGAAAGAGGTCCCAAACGAGATGCTGAGATTATCAGAGCTACCAACAAAAAGCATGCTAACTAAGCATCTTAGCAGGGGTTTCACTGGAGGCCTTGAGCCATCACTCAACAAATTTTCTTGAGGGAAATGGTTAGTCGGACTGCCAAATTAGTGTTCTCAAAGACAAGGTACAAGGGAGAGAACTTCCGGCCGGGAGGGCTCACCTGTAGGAAAGAAGCTAGGGCTACTCCGGTGAACTTGGGGACGAACTCGCAGACCGATGCAACAAGAACCACCGATGAACTCGGCCCTTGCCGGAGGCTTGAAGCGGGTACCGTGGCGAGGAACGACCGGCGCGTTGGGCGTAGCTTTCGGCGGGCTTCGAGGAGGCGGGAGGAGGCGGCTGCCGGGGCTTCGGGGGCGGCGGCGGGCTTCGAGGAGGCGGGAGGAGGCGGCGGCCGGGGCTTCGGGAGCGGCGGCGGCAGCCTGGCGGCGTCGTGCGAACCGTCGGTCTCGCTGCTGGTTCTTTTGAACGCGCGGGACTTGGCGAAAATTTCGCCAAGTCCCGCGCGTGGCTTATATAATAACTGGGGTACCACTGACGGGCGCCTTATAGGAGCCCGTCAGTAACAAACTAACCTGTCAGTGCAGAGCAACCTCCACTGACGGGCGCCTTACGAGTGCCCGTCAGTAGTGTCACGGCCGGTTAGGGTTAGCGTTCTAGGTTACACTGACGGGCCTCACGGACTGCCCGTCAGTGGTTCTCTTTACACCGACGGGCGCCCGAAAGATGCCCGTCAGTGGTGTTTGTTTTTAGATCGTACAAACAGATAGTGCGTTATCGGTGCCCTTGGGCAGAGTTTGGTTTTTATTATAAGTCTTCCCTCTTAGTTTCGTTTTTGATATATTGCTTATTAAAAAAAATGTTGGGTACGCCAACCTATCCCGAGCACAGCTCAAAGGCCCGCGAGACCCAGGCCGCGCAAGGGACCAGCCAGAGGCCTATCCCGAGCACAGCGCCCAGGCCCACGAGCCCAAGCCGCGCAGAGGACCAGAGGCGGCCCCATCGATGTATCAGTGGAAGATCTTAGGAATTCGAAAGCCAGCAGCGCAGCTCCCCTTTTAAGCTGGCGCGCGCCTTGCTCGCTCGGCGAGGTGGGACTAAAGTTGTGCTTCACCAGTGGTGGTAGGTTACCACTGACGGGCCTCACGGGTCCGCCCGTCAGCGGTGCTATGTTACCGCTGACGGGCCTCACGGACTGCCCGTCAGTGGTTCTCTTTACACCGACGGGCGCCCGAAAGATGCCCGTCAGTGGTGTTTGTTTTTAGATCCTACAAACAGATACTGCGTTTTCGGTGCCCCTGGCAGAGGTTTGGTTTTTATTATAAGTCTTCCCTCTTAGTTTCGTTTTTGATATATTGCTTATTAAAAAAAATGTTGGGTACGCCAACCTATCCCGAGCACAGCTCAAAGGCCCGCGAGACCCAGGCCGCGCAAGGGACCAGCCAGAGGCCTATCCCGAGCACAGCGCCCAGGCCCACGAGCCCAAGCCGCGCAGAGGACCAGAGGCGGCCCCATCGATGTATCAGTGGAAGATCTTAGGAATTCGAAAGACAGCAGCGCAGCTCCCCTTTTAAGCTGGCGCGCGCCTTGCTCGCTCGGCGAGGTGGGACTAAAGTTGTGCTTCACCAGTGGTGGTAGGTTACCACTGACGGGCCTCACGGTCCGCCCGTCAGCGGTGCTAGTTACCGCTGACGGGCCTCACGGACTGCCCGTCAGTGGTTCTCTTTACACCGACGGGCGCCCGAAAGATGCCCGTCAGTGGTGTTTGCATGATGTTTTTGGTTTTTGCTGGATAATTTAGGGCACCTTTACTGCTGACGGGCACCGTTGACGTGCCCGTCAGTATAGTTTCTGTTTGTTTAATTTTAGGTTTCCATTTCTTAGGTGATCTTAGGGTTATTTCTATATGCTATGGGTGTTTTTGTATTTTTGGTTTAGGGCTTTTACCTTTCTTGGGTTAGTGTCAAAGTTCGGCATTTTTCTGGAATGATTTGCTATTTTTCAGGCATTAAATTAATATCTTGTTATTTACTCGGTATATTTCAGATTTGAACTACAACTATCTTAAAGAAGGCCTCTAAATTGAAGGAAAATTCATATCTACGTACCTATCTATCGTTTTAGCTCGTATCTAGAAAATATATCAATAATTCAAACGTTTGCTTCGAGAAATTCAAACGTTCGCATGCGCCTTTCTTGTTTTTGATTTTTTATAAAATCTTAATGTGGTCAAAAAAAGTTGAAAATTGGCATGGGGTAATTATATGACCTTCTGAGGCTATGTTTAAAATTTCAGACAATTTCGCGGAAGTTCGATTATACATTGCTTTGTAACTGAACTATCTGTGAGAAAACTTCATAGCATTTGAAGGGGAAATATGAAGATTGAAGTACACGTCATAAATTTTTCATCATTTGAACTTGAGATTTGGACTACAACTTCATATTACAATATTATACGTTAATAATTCATCATGTTGCATCTTGTTATGTAATAATTTCGAATTTTCTATTTTTTGAAATACCAATTTGAGGTACCATGTGTAAAACCTTTCAAAAAACATTTTTAGCTACGCTCCAAACTTTTTGTACATGTAACGTAGTACATTACATTGTTCGTGTCAAAGTTAGGCATTTTTCTGAAATCATTTGCTATTTTTTACGCATTAAATGAATATCTAGTTATTTACTACATATATTTCAGATTTGAACTACAACTATCCTAAAGAAGGCATATAAATGGAAGGAAAATTCATATCTACGTACGTATGTATCGGTTTAGCTCGTATGTAGAAAATATATCAATAATTCAAACGTTTGCTTGTCGAAATTCAAATGTTTGCTTGCGTCTTTCTTGTTTTTTATTTTTTATTAAATCTAAATGTGGTCAAAAAAATTTGAAAATTGGCATGGGGTAATTACATGACCTCGTGAGGCTATACTTAAAATTTTCAGACAATTTCATTGAAGTTGGGTTATACATTGGTTTGTAAGTACTTCAAATTCATCCACAATTTACACATACAGAAGTACACACGTTACATGAAATCATCTAAACCAAGACACTTTTGTACACACACATACAAATAGCTAGGTTTCGTCGTCTTCGGAAATCTTCTCATGAATTGTGATTTTCTTGGTGGTATACGTTAGTCCTTCGGCGTGACTGCGTCTGACGTAGGGCTCAGCATCCTTGCTAGCTTTTCTCCTTTTTATGGGGCGTTTATCAACGGCTTCTGGCTCGGAGTCCGGGTCGTCGAATTGGTCGTAGTCCTCTTCGTCAACAACACCATCGACTCCGACAATACTCCTCTTCCCTTTTCTGACGACATGGCGCTTCTGTGCCTTTGGGTCTTTTATGTAGAAGACTTGTGAGGTTTGTTTAGCTAGAACCCATGGCTCATCTTTCGCACTGATTGCTTTGACCTGTGTTGACTCAATAGATGTCGGGGGAGGTAAAGTCACGGTAGTGAGTTTGTCATCATCGATATGGATATTTTTCGCCCATCTGACACGAAACATGGGGATCTTTGTGACGGTGTAGTCCAGTTCCCAAATTTCTTCGATAACACCGTAGTATATGTCCTTACGGTTACCGGTTTTAGCCTCCATCGTCACCCCACTGTTCTGATACGTGCTTTTCCTGTCTTGAGCCTCCGTATAGAATGTGTATCCGTTGATATCGTATGCTTGAAATGTCAGGACCTTGCTCGCAGGTTCTTGTGACAGCATTTTGACCGTCTCTTCTTCGAAATTTGTCGGAGGCCTTTCATACCAGTAGTTCTTTAGCCATGTTGCGAACTTTCCATTGTGCTCTTTCGAGAGCCACGCTTCTCCCTTCTTCGGGTTTTCTTTTTTAAGCTTTACCATGTGCATCCAAAGATAGGGATGCACCACCGTCAGGTGTTGCAAGACCACGAGATGTGCTCTGTCATAGTCATCTGACCTACTGGGTACTGAATTGTAGACATGTAAAGCCCTTTGTCCGCGTGCATGGCCTTCACCATCGAGCCTTCCCGTGTGCCGTGAAACAGGAACACCTATGGACTTTTGATCAGCCAAGTAATCAGTGCAGAACTCGACACACTCTTCGGCAACATAGCCTTGGATGATGCTACCTTCTGGTTGTGACCTGTTACGAACGTAGCGCTTCACAACCCCATTGTACCTTTCCAACGGGTACATGTTGTGTAGGAACACGGGACCTAGGTCCAGTATCTCCGGGACGATATGGATCATGAGATGTACCATGATATCGAAGAATGCTGGAGGGAAGTACATCTCAAGTTCGCACAGTATGACAATGATCTCCTCCTGCAGCTTGTGGCAACGCGTAACGGAGATCGACTTCTGAGATATCGTGTTGAAGAAGTTACAAAGATTCAAGACTGTCTTGCGGACCTCCGGCTCCATGAGACCTCTGATTGCAACAGGAAGTATCTGCGTAATCATCACGTGGCAGTCATGAGACTTCATACCAATTACTCGGTGACTCTTCATGTCAACTATTCTCCCGATGTTTGCCGAGTAACCGGAAGAAACTTTGACACCTTGGAGGCACTCCAAAAAGCTAACGATCTCTTTTTTGCTGAGAGTGTAACAAGCAGCGGGACAGTCCGTCTTGATTCTGACTGCACCCGTCCCCAACTTGGTCGTTCGCTTCGTAGCCCACAGCTTCTTTCTTATACCCAAGAATTCCATGTCAGCTCGTGCCTTCGGTCCATCTTTTGTCTTTTCTGAAATGTTGAGCAGGATACCAAGCAAGCTCTCGCACACGTTTTTTTCAACATGCATGACGTCTATGCTGTGACGTGTGCTTAGGAATCTCCAGTAAGGCAAATTCCAGAATACGGATTTCCTTTTTCAGACGCCGTCCTGCATGGGAACAGACGGTTGTGTCTTACCGGGCGTAACAGGGGGCATTGTGTTCACGATGTCATAGATTTCCACCCCGGTCTTCTCCCGAGGCGCCGAACGGACCTCAACAGTATTGTCAAACAATTCCTTCTCTTGCCTCCATGGGTCGTTCTGTTTCAGCCACCTTCGGTGGCCCATGAACACGATTTTTTTGGATCCCTTTAGGTGTAAACTTGTAGTAGACTCCAAAGCACTTCACACATCCTTTGTACCCATGAACACACTGGCAGGACTGATATCCGTACGCGGGGTAGTCTTGGACCGTCGTGAACAACAGCGCTTTCAGATTGAAGTACTCTTCTTCGTATGCGTCCCAGACCTGGGCCCCTGGTTCCCACAGTGTAGCTAGTTCTTCGAACAATAATTGTTGATACATGTTCAGATCGTTCCCAGGTTGCTTCGGCCCTTGTATGAGAATAGAGAGGTGTATGTACTTTCGTTTCATGCACAGCCATGGAGGAAGGTTGTACATCCATAGAACCACGGGCCAAGTGCTGTGTCTGCTGCTCATGTTGCCGAATGGATTGATCCCGTCCGTACTCATACCGAACCTGATATTCCTCGGATCTTTTCCAAAATCATCGTATTGGGCGTCGATTGCCCTCCACTGCGAAGCATCGGCAGGGTGTCTCATCACTCCATCATCAGTTTTCCGCCCCTCGGCGTGCCAACGTAGCAGCTTTGCCTCCTTCTTGTTAGCGAATAAACGATTCAAACGGGGAAGGACCGGAAGATACCATACAACCTTTGCTGGAGCGCCACTCTTCACTGGGTCCTCATCATCGGCTTGCTTTCTACCCCTCTTGAATCTGGACGTGTTGCACGTGGGACACTTGTACAGCTTCTCGTGCTCCTTGCGGTAAATAAAGCAGTCATTCGGACACGCATGGAACCTCTGCACCTCTAACCCAAGAGGGTAGACAACCTTCTTGGCTTCTTCGGTGCTCGTAGGCAGCAAGTTGTTTTTCGGAAAAACTTTTGCAAGAAAAGCCAGTGTCTCATCGAAGCCTTCGTCCGGACAGTTGTGGGCTGCCTTGATCCTTAGAAGTTCTAGCGTGACCAACAGACGCGTGTGCTCTGGATCGGAACCGGTATACAACGGGATTTGTGAGTCTTCAACTAGTCTCGTGAACTTAGCAGCCTCTCTTTCATCCTCGGGATCTATCACCACCTGCTCCACCATGTGAACGTCCTGCACCATATCGGCCAAATTGTTTCCCGTTTCTTCTTCGGCGTCAGGTTCGATACTCCCCTCGTCTTCGTCGTCATCTCCGTGTTCGGCATCTTGCTGTAACACCTGATCTTCCTCCTCCTCACCGTGACATGTCCAACGTGTATAGCCTGACATGAAACCCTTAAGCGCCAGGTGTACCGTCACCCTCCCTCTCGTATCGAACATTACCAAGTTTTTGCAATCACGACATGGACAACAAATCTTTGTGCCACCTTTTCTCCTCATATCTCATTCGGCGACATCAAGAAACTCATTCAAAGCCATAGCCCAACTCTCTGTCGCCCGGTTGTCGTACATCCAACTGCGATCCATCGATCAACACCTACGACACGAAACTAATCAGTTCGGTAACCGAAAATCACATCAAATACATATACAAAATGAAAAGAACACTAGCGAGCATTATTACCGAGCGCTAGTGATCTTTTCGGTGAGAAATGAGAGATGTATGGAGAGAGTGAGAGTGAGAGGAGGAGGGAGAGATGAGAGAGAGCTAGAAATGAGAGATGTATGGAGAGAGTGAGAGTGAGAGGAGGAGGGAGAGATGTATGGAGAGAGTGAGAGTGAGAGGAGGAGGGAGAGAGGGAGAGTGAGAGGAGGAGGGAGAGAGTGAGAGGAGGAGGAAAAGAGAAGATCTAGATCTAGATCTAGTCTCTCTAGAGCTTGGGGAGGAGGGTTGGGGAGAGGGGAGAAGTGTTGGTGGGTTGGGGGGGGGGAAGGGGGGGGGTGGCGGCGACGGCGGCAGCAGCTGGGGCGACGGCGGCACTCGCTGCTGGCTAGTGGGCGCGCGAGCACTGGCCAGCAGCGAGGGCCCGCTCTGGTTATATAGGCGAGATCACCACTGACGGTCACGTAAAAGGGGACCGTCAGTGAATCTTCAGCCAACCATGCACTAATCTCCACTGACGGACGCGGATTTAAACCGTCAGTGAAGACAACGTCTCTACTGACGGGCCGGTTCCCAGGGCCCGTCAGTAAAATGCAACGTCATATGTTCCCATTTACACTGACGGGCCACATCCGCGCCCGTCAGTGGATATGTCATCTCCACTGACGGGCACTTAAATTGAGACCGTCAGTGGAGTTCACGCGTCATCTATGCCACCTCACGTTCATCTCCACTGACGGGTGGATTTGGCGCCCGTCAGTGGTGCTCCTCACGTTCATCTTTGCTGCCTTCTCCGCTGACGGGCTGTTTTGTGTTCGTCAGCAGTGTTCCCCTCCAGCGACGGACCTTTTTGTGCCCGTCAGTGGAGGGGGTTCGAGAGAAGGTCAATCTGCAGTAGTGTGATACGATGACATACAGAGGATCATAAAGACGATATAATGCTAAGACACCCGGCCAACTCCATGTCACACCCTGTTTTTCTAAATGACTTTTTAAAGCATGCATAAATATAGTAACACCATGTTTATGGCATAATTTTCTTTTTGCATCTTATTGATTTTTATTAAATCTTATTTGGAACTTTGTCATTTCATGTGACTAATATCAAAACAAGGTCACATATGTATATATAAACATATATGTGATATTACATCAGTTCACCCATCCTAATCTCTCTCATGATCATCCATAGATACTTTTGAATATATATATATATATATATATATATATATCATATATTCTTTTTGATATCAGTTTTCATTTATGGAAATGAAATAACGTTGAAATCAAAGGCCTAATATCATATGCTATCTTTTGGCCTCCAAAAATCCTATCAAATGCTATATGAACCGAAGAACTCAAATATGAAAAATATCCATATCTCTAATTTAAAATTTTCAAAAAAAATTCAAAAATGAATTTCAGCCAAATTCAATCAAACCTAGCTTGTTTCCTCTATTTTATATGTTAGAAAATTTTCATAAAATTTGTGGAGTATCCTCTATCCATCTTGAACCGGTTTCTTACATAAAAATCCATTCCCCTTTTCAAATTTCTCTTCAAAATTCAACTAATCCTTTTAAATGTGATAATTTTCTCGTTTCCCTCTCCCTCCTTTGCTATATCCACTCTCTAACCAACCAACTTCCTTTCTCCCTTTTCCATGTGGTCCCCAACCCCACATGGCAGCCCTCTAGTCCCCCTCTTTCTTCTCTCCTCGTGCGGGATGCCACTGCCAACGCGTGGCAGTGCACCAAAGTGCACACTGCACACGCTGGACAGCCTAGCGTGCAGCTACTCAGCCCACCTCTCCCTCTGCTACGCCGCACCGTGCCGTCCCATCCCATCCATCGCTCGACATGACCACTCCTCCCTCTCTCCTCTAGCTGCCCTAGGCAGGCCCCGCCGCTACTGGCACTACCTTACCGTCTCGCAATGCACTAAGAGCACGATGCACCGGCACCCCAGGAAATAAAAGCCAATGCCCGAGCCTTTCCTCCTCCATACTCTCCCTCTAACCCCCCTCACCACCCCTCTGTGCACCGCGGCCACTAAATCTGCCCGAGCTCCTCTCCTCCTCTAGCTTCAGCAAAAACACCACCCTGGCCACTCGGCAAACTCCGGTCGAACTGGCTACCCCCTCCTCTTCTCCTCACACCCGCAACCTCCCCCTTGGTCCCTTTGACTTCTCCCTTGCAGCGGCGGAGTGATGGTGACCAGAGCGACAGCTGTCTGAGTGCCACCAAGCTCCAGCCAGATCTGCCGCCACCCTCGTGCGCTGCTCCGGTCACTGTCAGGACTGGCTACCATCGTCAATCGCTTCGCCTACCTCCCCTTTACACGTCCCAGTCATCGCTGCCGCCTAGAGCGCCGCTGTTTGCCACTGGTAAGCTGAAAGTGCATCCAGTCCCAAGGAGAGTGGAAGGATGATTATCTAGCCCCAAGGTTTGGTTTTGATGGTTAATGGCAACCCTCACCTGTATCTAACGTTTACAACGAGTGTGAACAGGAGTTTAGATGAACAGGTGATCGATCAAGACAATATCTGACTGATGATGAGGCCAAAAAAGAGCAAGAAACCGTGAAGGTCAGAAGGGCTAGCTGAGCTAGTCTCCTGAGGCTCAGTTGCGAGGAAGCCGAGGCTGTGCTCGAGGGCAAGCGAGGTGATGGTGGCTTGATGGAGTTCAAGGACCATGACTGCAAGCTGGATAAGACCTGGAGGAGCTAGGAAGCTAGTGGATCTGCGTCAAGGGGTTCGCTGTGCGTCTTCAAGGGCTGTCATCTTCAGTTGTTAGCTTGGAACCAGTGCCAAGATTCTGAGCGAGCTGGTCAGTGGCAGTGGTGAGTCCATTGTCCTCCTGAATCAGTTTAAGGCTTGTAGTGAGCCGGCCTGTGTTGTGCTCAGGTGTTGCCTGAGGCAACCGAGTCCGCCTGAGTTTGGCATCTGAGACTCAGGTGGGTAGCTCAGCCGTGGCTAGTAGGTTACCAAGTGTATGTTAGCTGAGTCTCAGATAGGTTTGTCTGGTGGCTCTTTGTCTGACGTGGCATGAGGGTAACGGCTAGTTGCCAGGGACTCTATAAATAGGGAACCTGGGGAGGTTTCGACCTCTACCATAGCAAGCACCCTGCTGTTGCAACAAAGAGCTCTTAGTCTCCGAGAGAGCACTGCCTGCGTGCATCCACCATGAGAGAGAGTTGCTTTACATCTTGAGTGCTTCAGAACTGAGAGAGTTCATGGTACTGGTTCCTCCAAGAGACTGAGAGAGCTCTTGGTGTTCGTCTGCTCTAAGACCAAGAAGTTGGAGTCGTTGGTGAGCAAGCCAAGTCTTGTGTGGCTGCCTCCAAGTGTCTGTGAAGGCGATTTGGGTCTGCCTGTCTTGCTGCGGTGAGATCAAAAGGATTCCACACAAGATAAGTGAACGAGGAAAGAGCACGGTTCAGTGCCGGCTGTGAAAGCAGCTTCCTCAACGGAGACGTACCACTTTGCATAGAGTGGGAACTTCGGTAAAACAAATCTCTGTGTCTACTTGTTCGTTTGCATGATTTGTTTTTACCTGTGCAGATATATATAGAACACTCTCTGCTGCACACAACTGAATTTCCCACCTGAGACTCAGTTGACACACAACTGAACTGCCTATCTAATGCACACAACTGAGTCACGCACCTGAGACTCAGTTGACACTCTCTAGTCTTTGTTTTACCTGCATGTTACCTGAGCTATCTGCCTGAGTGTCAGCTGCCTGTTTCAGTTGCCTGTACCTAGCTAGGATTGACCTATTTAATTTAAGTAAAGCCCATTAGGTCTAGAATTTTATAGAGCCGACCTATTCACCCCCCCTCTAGTCGACTCCTGAGATCCTTGCAAGTGGTATTAGAGCCTCGTTGCTCATATTGGCTTAACAGCCAGAGTTAAGGGATGTCGAACTACGAGGGTAGAGTTCCCATATTTGATGGCACTAACTATGCTTTTTGGAAGCGGAAGATGCAAATGCACCTTACTGCAATGGACCCAGATGTCTGGAAAATTGTCATGATAGGTCTTCACGTAGATAATGAGAGCAACCCTACTGATCAAGACAAGATCAACATCAAGAACAATGCTAGGGCTGCCAATGCTATCTATATGGGGCTGCAGGAACATGATTTCAACCGTGTCAGCACCTTTGATGCAGCCCATGATATCTGGAACACCCTTCAGGCCATTCATGAAGGCAATGATACCTTGAAGAGGTCCAAAAAGGATGTGTTAGAGCATGATCTTGACAACTTCCACTATCAACCTGGAGAGGACATAAACTCTATCTTCACAAGGCTTACAATGATCACAAATCAGCTGAAGGCCCTTGGATCAACCAGAGTTGAAGATGGAGATGTGATCAAGAAGTTTCTTTTTGTCCTTCCCAAGCCCTATCACACTGGCTTCGACAGGATGAAGTCCACTGATGTGCTTGGTAGGATGCTTACTCATGAGATGGAGCTGAATCACTCTAAGAAGCATGCTACCACTTCTGGTAAGAACAAGGATATAGCTCTCAACATAGTGGCCAATCTCAAGGACTCCAGTGATGAAGAAGATTTGAATGAAGAGATATCCACTGATGAAGAAACTGAACTTGCTATGCTCACTCGCAATTTCAGAAAGTTCTACAGAAGAAAGAAGTTCTCTGGTTCTGCTGATAGATTCAAAGGGAAGAAGCAGCTCAACGACAAGAAGTGTTTTGAGTGTGGTGACTCAGGACATTTCATTGCTGATTGCCCCAGGAAGAGCAAGAAACCAGAAGAGGGCAAGTACAAGAAGAAGGAGGTCACTGTCAAGAAGAAATACAAGGAAGGGAAGCCACCTACCTTCAGAAAGAAGAAGACCTCTGCTGCCAGAGCATATGTTGGACAAGCTTGGGTCTCAGATGACTCAGAGTCTGAAGAAGAGTCTGAAGAAGAAACTGAGCTAGCTGGGTTAGCCATCTGTGTCTCAGATGGATCACTCAGTAAGCCAACTGAGTCAGGCGATGACTCAGTTAGGTCACTCAGTTGTGCACCTGAGTCAGACTCACTCTTCGACAAGGATGCTGACCCTTCATCTGCTGAGACTCCAGCCCTATGCCTTATGGCTAAAGGTAGCAAGGTATTAACTGAGGATGACTTCCCTGACTATGCTGAGCTAATGGATATTCTTGATAGGACAGAAAGGCTTCTTCGGAAAAAGAGAAAAGATAACATCTCTCTCAGGGATAAATTAGCTGATATGTAGGTGTCCCTTGATTATTCTCAAGATGCTAAATCTGATCTTGATGAAGAAGTTTATTTGCTGCAAGTGGCTCATGATAAGCTCAAGTTATCACATGAGCTTCTAACTTCTGAGCATGATAAGCTTAAGGAAACCCATTCAGCTTGCTCTATTGTTATTCCTGTTGCTAATCCCCCTAATGTTGTAGAAAATTGCTTAAACTGTGCATCTCACATCAATGTTATTACTTCTAGTACAGTTATTGCTGATGATTCACCTAGTGAATCAAGTACTTCAACTGCTACTAACTCTGTTGATGTAGTAAAGTTTAATGAACTTAAGGAAGAGCATGAGGAGCTGAAAAGGCTCATGAGAATAGGCCTATGCAGTGCTAATATAGGCATGCAAAACTTTGCTAGACTCCAGTCCACCTTAGTTCTCAGGAACAATGGTAAAAGGGGACTTGGTTTCACTCCTGTGCTTGGCAAAGATAGATTGTCCCCTGCTGCTAACAAGAAATCTTTGAAGAACAACTGTGTTCCTCAAATGGGAAATATGATACTAACTCTTTTGCAGGAAATCACCTAAAAACAGGTGGTTACATGAGGATTCCCTCAAACCCCAGCTATGTGCTTAAAACTGGGAAGAATGGTAAGCTTGTGGCAAAGTATGTTGGGCCTCGGGGTGAGTACAAAAGAGTACCGGGTGTTTGGGTACCAAAATCAGTAGTCACCTGTGTCTCAGGTGGCTCACTCAGGTGCAGTGCAAATGTGCTAACCCTTCCATCTGAGCTTGCAGGGGATAAGAATCTGAGAAAGATTCAGAGGTTCACTAAGCTTTCTAAAGCTATAGCTGCTAAGAACCCATCTGTTAAGCTTATTCCTGCTATTGATGCTTATTGTAAGAGACCTGCCAACTTGGGAACCAAAGCTCTTTGGGTTCCTAAGTCTCAGAACTAATCATGCAGGGCTCTGCCTCCAGTGGAACTAAATAGGTCATGGACAGTGGCTGTACACAACACATGACTGGAGGCAAAGAGGAGTTCACTGAGATAAGAAAAGACAACCTCCCTTGCAAGTATGTCAACTATATTGATGATTCAAAAGGCAAGGTATTAGGTTGTGGTAAAATTGCTATCTCTCAGGAACACTCTCTTACTGAAGTAATGCTTGTTGAGTCTATTTCATATAATCTCTTATCTGTTTCTCAATTATGTGATGCTGGTATGAAAGTCACATTTTATCCTAAAGAGGTTTATGTTCAGAAACTAACAGATGACTTACAAGTTTTCAAAGGCTATCGAGTAGATAAGCTATATCTTGTAGATTTTCAAGATCAGAAAGCAGCTGTGCCATGCTGCCTGATGGTTAAAGCTCAGTTAGGCTGGCTGTGGCACAGGCGGCTAGGTCATGTAGGGATGAGGCTGCTGAACAAACTCAGTAAAAAAGAGCATGTCCTAGGCCTAAAGCAGATCCAATTCAACAAGGACAAGCCATGCTGTGCTTGTCAAGCTGGAAAGCAAGTTGGAAGCCCTCATCCACCCAAGAATATCATGACCACTACTCCATTTGATCTCATACATATTGATTTGTTTGGTCCAACTACATATGAGAGCATCGGAGGTAACAAGTATGGTTTTGTTATTGTCGATGACTTGTCACGTTTCACTTGGGTATTTTTCTTGAAGGACAAGTCACAGGTGTACAAGAGGTTCAAGCATCTCATTGTCAAAGTCCAAATTGAATGGAATATCAACTTGAAGGCAGTGAGAAGTGACAATAGGACAGAATTCAAGAACTCAAGAGTTGAAACTTTCCTGAACAGGCATGGAATCAAGCATGAGTTCTCTGGTCCCTATGCACCTCAGCAAAATGGAGTGGTGGAGAGGAAGAACAGAACCTTGATAGAGATGGCAAGAACATTACTGAGTGAATACAAGACACCAGCAAGGTTTTGGGCTGAAGCTATCAACACTGCTTACCATAACATCAACAGATTGTATCTTCATCCACTCTTGAAGAAGACACCTTATGAGTTGCTGACCAACAAGAAACCAAATGTCTCCTACTTCAGAGTATTTGGTTGTAAGTGTTACATTCTTAAGAAAGGCAAACGTCTCTCTAAATTTGAATCCAAATCTGATGAAGGAATTTTTATTGGGTATAGCACAGAATCTCACACTTACAGAGTCTTTAACACCAACACCAAGGTTGTTGAAGAAGCTGTAGATGTGACATTCGACGAATCTAATGGCTCACAAGGTGGGCAAGTTGCTAATGATATTTCAGGGAAAGTAGACATTCTTCACAAGTCAACCGGTGAAGTTAGGTCTTAAGCTGAGGAACCAGCTTCATCAGGTGTCTCTGAGCTACTTGACCCAGATGATGAGCAAGATGAAGTGCATTGTCGGAGTATTTATCCGGTAATACTGAATACGGGGCGGTGTACGAGTAGCAGATCTAGATGGGTGCACACGGGACACAGAGTTTAGACAGGTTCGGGCCTCGAGAAGAGGTAATACCCTACATCTTGTGTTTGGTGGCTGGTATTGATGTATCCCGTATGAGGGTTTGTGTCTATGCCTATGATCAGATGATCTGAGAGCTCTATTTTTTATCTACCTATCCGGGGATCCCTACCCGGCCTTATATAGACGGCCGGGATAGAGTTACAAGAGTCCGAATCGGCTTACAGGTATGTTTCCTAATCGGTTACAACTACCACCCGGAATTCCGGGCAGGTATGTGTCCATGTCTTGTACTCCAAGTCGATGATGCACCCCGTGTTGTAGTCAGACTCTGAGTAGTCGGCCTGGCCCACCCTATGCCTGCATGGCCAGTTTTGTCCTCCTTGACGATACCCGGGTGCTATGTCATCGTCAGTAGCCCCCGAGCCTTCGGCCGACTGGATTAGTCGGGCAGAGGCTGCTTCTGTAGACTTCACTCTGGGGGCACGAACAGTGCACCCAGAGGGTGTAGCCCCCGAGCCTCTACTCGGTTCGAAGAACCGAGTGGAGGGTCCTTATGACCTTTCCCGAGTAGCTGATCTTTGTCTTGGTTACGCCGAGTGCTTTTGCCTTCTCCCCTGGGCAGGCTTCCCGAGCGGCATCCGCCTGAGCGAGCCTCGTCGTCACTTGCAGAGAGAGTGTGAGGGACTTTAGAACCTCACAAATCCCGACTGAATCGCCAAATGGTATCTGGTTTCCCAAGTGGCTCAGGTCCAGCTAGTGTCCCTCTGGGGGAATACCCTCGGAATTCGCGTCAGAACCAGAATACAGGCTGTAGTGCTTCGGTCCCGAGTTGTTCGGTGTCCGACTAGAGCAGTCGGACGGAGATTCCTTATTGTCTTGTGGATTTCACACTGGGGGCACGAACAGTGCACCCAGTGGGTGTAGCCCCCGAACCTCCACTCGGTTCGTGGAACCGAGCGGAGGGTCCTGATGATTTTCTCGAGGCTGATGGAGGAGGAGGAGGAGGTCCATGCTGCAGCGAAACACCTTCGTTGACCGTGCTAACCTGTGGAAGTAGGAATAAATATATGAACCGTTCGCAAATGCATGTTAAGTACTCGAGAAGTCCGAGTGTGACTCTGCATGTTTTGGTGAACTTGTGTCATGTTTATTAATCTCTTCTTTCGTAAAGATTCGTTTATGTGTAAGTTAGCCCTTTGTGTGTGCTCTTGCCGACCCGTCGTATCCCCCATTGCATTGAGATTAGCCGTGGGCTGTTTCCCGTGTAGCGTAGGGTTGTGGCGTAGACCGGCGATCGAAGACGAAGAGTTAACGCTGGGTTGTTTACACAGTACTAAAATAATTGTTGAAAGAGAGGAGCCCGAGTGCGTTTAGGCGCACCCAGTGTGGTGTAGCCCCCGAGTGTCCATTATGAGTAGCCGTGGGCGCGCATAGCGGGCCAGTCGGGAACCCCAAAAGTTACTCGGATGGAGCAAAAAAATATTTATTCACTTATTAAAATATGGAAATACAAAGCTTAAGCATAGAAACGACTTAGCTGTTCAATGTTCCAAGCGTTGGTGACGAGGTTGCCGTTTTTATCCTTCAGTCGGTAAGCCCCCGGGCGTAGTAGGGCGGCAACGTACAGCGCATCCGAGTCCACCATGAAGTCCTCCCGAGAAGGATTGTGGCTTCCCGAACCCTTGAAGCCGTCCGAGTCGTAGTCGAGGACGGGTAGAAGGGACTCGATCGTACCAACCAGTCGGGATCTCTATTCAACAGGTGAAGACCCGTTCCCGAGCAGTAGATCCGATTCGAGCGCGATCAGGTTGTTGGAGTTGATCGCCGAAGTAGTCAACTCGGATGAGGTTCCGAGCACTAAAGGCGATGAAGCCCCCAGCATTTGGCTGGAAGCCGAGTCGCCGAGGTGGAGCTTGCCGAGCAAGTCGGCGTTGAAGTCGGCGATGAAGCCCCCGGGCAACTGGCTGGAAGCCGAGTCGCCGAGGTGGAGCTTGCTGAGCAAGTCGGCGTTGAAGTCGAGCTTTCCGAATCGGAGAGCTTATCCTGGAGCGGCGGCGGAGGTCCGGGGGTCGAAGCTCATGACCAGGCCCGGAATGAAGTCACCGTCGTTGTTGAAGAAACCCATCTGGATCTGTTCAGATGGATCTACGCGCACAGCCCCTACCTGGCGCGCCAACTGTCGGAGTATTTATCCGGCAATACTGAATACGGGGCGGTGTACGAGTAGCAGATCTAGATGGGTGCACACGGGACACAGAGTTTAGACAGATTCGGGCCCTCGAGAAGAGGTAATACCCTACATCCTGTGTTTGGTGGCTGGTATTGATGTATCCCGTATGAGGGTTTGTGTCTATGCCTATGATCAGATGATCTGAGAGCTCTATTTTTTGTCTACCTATCCGGGGATCCCTACCCGACCTTATATAGACGGCCGGGATAGAGTTACAAGAGTCCGAATCGGCTAACAGGTATGTTTCCTAATCGGTTACAACTACCACCCGGGATTCCGGGCAGGTACGTGTCCATGTCTTGTACTCCAAGTCGATGATGCACCCCGTGTTGTAGTCAGACTCTGAGTAGTCGGCCTGGCCCACCCTATGCCTGGATGGCCAGTTTTGTCCTCCTTGATGATACCCGGGTGCTATGTCATCGTCATGCATGGCATTGAGTACGAGTACAACCCAGCCAATGATCAACTGGACTCAGAAGCCTCCATGCACTCAGCTGAGTCTCAGGAAGAGCCAACTGAGTCACAGATACCCTCAGCTGACTCACATCTAGCTGTGACTCAGGTGGCTGAACCCGAACCCCCTGTGATCAGCAGGCTGCAGAAGGATCACCCTGTAGACCAAATCATTGGTGAAATTAATAGGGGAGTGACTACTCGTTCTCGTACTGCTAATTTTTTTGCTCACTATTCTTTTATTTCCACCATTGAGCCTAAGAATGTAGGTCAAGCTCTATCTGATTCAGACTGGATTAATGCTATGCATGAAGAGCTGAACCAATTTGAGAGAAATGAAGTCTGGTCACTTGTTGAAAGACCCAAGGACCACAATGTCATAGGAACCAAGTGGGTTTTTCGCAACAAGCAAGACTCAGACGGCCAAATCGTGAGGAACAAGGCAAGGTTTGTTGCTCAAGGCTACACTCAAATAGAAGACTTGGATTTTGGTGAAACTTTTGCACCTGTAGCTCGGCTTGAAGCTATCAGGATACTTCTAGCTTATGCAAACCATCACAACATCAAGCTTTATCAAATGGATGTCAAGAGTGCCTTCCTACAAGGTAAGCTTGCTGAACTTGTGTATGTAGAACAGCCCCCTGGTTTTGAGGATCCAAAAAAACCCCATCATGTATATGTGCTCCACAAGGCTTTGTATGGCCTTAAACAAGCCCCTCGTGCTTGGTATGACACTCTGAAGGAGTTTCTTATACATAATGGCTTCAAAATTGGGCTTGTAGATACTGCATTCTTTACAAAAGTTAAAGGCAAGGATTTATTTATATGTCAAATTTATGTCGATGACATAATATTTGGTAGTACTAACCGTGTGCTAAGTGATGAGTTTAGCAAGATGATGATCAAAAAATTTGAGATGTCCATGGTGGGAGAATTGAAGTTCTTCCTAGGGCTGCAGATTAGACAACTCAAGCAGGGAATCTTCATCTCCCAAGAGAAGTTTGCTAAGGACATCATCAAGAAGTTTGACATGGACAAAGCTAAGTCAATATCAACTCCCATGCAAACAAATGCTCATCTTGATTTAAACCAACAAGGTAAGTCTACTGATCAGAAAGAGTATAGGTCTATGATTGGTTCTCTGCTATATCTATGTGCACCTAGACCTGATATTATGTTGAGTGTTTGCATGTGTGCACGCTTTCAAGCTGATCCTAAAGATATTCATCGCACTGCTGTTCATAGAATACTGAGATATTTAATTCATACCTCTGGGTTTGGTTTATGGTATCCTAAAGGTGCACCCTTTGAGCTAATTGACTATTCGGATAGCGATTATGCAGGATGTAAGGTTGACAGAAAAAGCACCTCAGGTACTTGCCAATTTCTAGGGCGCTCCCTTGTGTCCTGGAGCTCCAAGAAACAAAACTCAGTAGCCCTATTCACAGCAGAAGCTGAATACATAGCAGCTGGTAGTTGTTGTGCTCAATTATTACGGATGAGGCAGACCTTGAAGGATTTCAACATATCCATGTCTCAAGTACCTCTCCTCTGTGATAATGAAAGTGCAATTAAGTTAGCCAACAACCCAGTCCAACACCAAAGATCCAAACACATAGAAGTGAGACACCACTTCCTCAGAGACTATGTAGAGAAGAAGGATATTCAACTATGTCATGTGAGGACAGAAGCTCAACTAGCCGATATTTTCACCAAGCCTCTAGATGAAAATAGGTTCTGCACCCTCATGCATGAGCTAAATATCATGGATATCTCGAATGTGCAGTGAGGAAATAATGATTCACGTGTACATATGTGTGCATTTCTGGATTCTACATTCTCTGCATCCTACATGAGTCATCCATCTGAGTCTCTGGTGAACCTCAGGTGGGATAGGTTTTAAATAGATAACATGCTGATTTTTACACCTTATTGAACTCATAGATTTTCCATTAAGCTAAATAAGTTGGATTTTATTATCTATTTCAATTCAACACAGCTTTAGCTTTGTATTGTTGATTGTTTGGCAAGCTGTGTTTGAAAAGGAAATCTCTAATCTGCTTTCTTTTCTTATCTCTGAATTCTCTCTGGTAATCCTATTAAAAAAACTTGTCAACTGAGTCTTCCACATGAATCTCAGTTTAGAGCTCTGCTCAGTTGTTCAGTTCTACCTAAGTCTCAGGTAGTAGCCAGCTGTCTCTCAAGTGCCATAGGGCCACTCGGGATATAAATACCCAACTCTGCAACGGTTCGCGCTTAACCCTCTTCAGAGTCTCCTAAGCCCTAGCACTTTTCTCCGCCGATTGATTCTCAACGATCGTGTGCTTCTCCACCGATCTTTGCGCTCGTCGAAGCTCCCTCAAGCTCTTCTGTTGATCAAGCGCCTGCATCTCCATCCAAATTCCTCATTGTAAGTCTCCTCGAGCTGTTCTTCACAGAACTAGGGTAGTTTCCGCCTCTATGCGAATTCCACGTTCTCGGGTAGCTCTTAGCTGCGGAATTAGATAGAGATGTTGTTTCTTTAGCCTCCAGAATGAATTCTTGCAGCACATTCTTCTAAATCTTTAGATTTCAGCAAGATTCGATAAACCAAGGTTGTTCTGTCTCTACACCTGAGTTTCGCACTTTATCTCACCTGTGTCTCAGGTAGCTAAGTCAGGTAGCATGAGATAAATTGTAAAACCTTCCTAGTGTCACCTGATTCACTCACTTGAGTATCAGTTAGGTTGTTCAGTAAATTTCTCTCTGCAATGGGATTACCCCCCCTTTCCTATCTTATCCATGCAGATGTCTGAATCTGGAAAACTGCTAGAGGATATCCCAGAGGATCTTTCTTTAGCCAGCAGGACTCAGATCTTGGAAAAGAAAACTCAAGAAGAATGGGAGACAGAGAAAGCAAGGAGACTTGCTAAGAATCTTGATGCTGAAGAGAAAGCCAAGAAAGCTGCTATGATCCCCTTATCTCCAGCAGAATTGGCCAAAAGGGAAGCAAAGATGAAAGCCTTGGAAGAGGAAAAATGCCAATTGGATTTGGCTGTAAAGCAATCCATCTCCAGGATGAAAGAGCTCGAAGCTGAAAAAGCAAATCAGAAAGAGAAGCTAAAACAGGAGAAACAGATTCTTGCAGCTGAGAAGAAAGCAAGAGAAGCTGAAGCTAAGATAAAGAAGGCAGAAGAGAAGACTAAGAAAGCTGCTGCCAAAGATGCATCCATCAAAGCTAAGAGGGCGCCAGTTGTGGATACCCTCAAGAGAACAAGAGCTGGTGGTGGACCAGTTGATCTGATCCTGTGCAAAGTTCCTAAGAAGCTTCGATCAGAAGCTGTTATTGAACCCAGCAAGGCTAATAGTCAGCAAAAACAGGAAGAAGAGGCTGCATGGAAAGCTGAAGCTGAGAAAAGAAAATCTCACAGTGTTCTAGTCAAAGAACTGCATGATTTAATGGGGATGTTGCCGGCTGCTTCAGAAGCCGAAAGAGATGCTCTCACTCGAAGAATTCAAAAATCAAGAAATTAATCTTTGACTCATCTGATGCTCCTAAAGATGTCTTAGTCCAAAAGGATATATGGAAGAAAGACAAGCTATCAAAGAAGAGCTTCAAGAGCTGTTAAGAAAAGAAGGAAAGGCTGTTGGAAATGAGAAGGCAGACTTGATTCTGTAAATGGAACTCCTTGTACCTCAGCTTTCATTGGAGTGTCAATATTTATGGCGCAAATATCATGATAACAAGCTGCAAAGAAGGATAGATGCCTACGCAATGGAACTGAACTCTTGCACAGATGAAGCCCGCAAGAAGTTCCTGTATGATGAGATAGCTGCAGCAAACTCAAGGATGAACTGGGTAGATTACTCAAATGCCCCTATCTCAGCAGTCCCACTTCATCAATCTAGTGCTCCTGCTTCTCAACCGAGTAAGCCAGCGGAGTCCTAGGCAGCTACCTCAGCTGGGCTAGAGCTTGTCTCCACAGCAGCAGAAACTCAACAGAAAGCTCCCATTGAGTCTATAGAAGATATCCTAGCAGAGCTAGATTCCAGTGGAAAGCGTCTAGAGAAGAATCTAGATGATTCTATGACCAAGCTTAGAACATCCTTAGGTGCAAATTCACCTGTGTCCCAAGCCGATCCCTCAGCTGGAGCATGAGTAAGCATGGGATCAGTCTTCCAGTTCTTATCTGATCTAGAACCTACTCAAGGAGACCAAGGGCTTGTTGAACAAGAAAGGGCATAATCATCTCCAGCACCAGAGTCTGAAAGTGCATCCACTCCCATGGAGCTTGGAAGGATGGCTATCTTGCCCAGAGTTTGGTTTTGATGGTTATTGGCAATCCTCACATGTGTCTAATGTTTTGCAATGAGTGTGAACAGGGATTAGATGGACAGGTGAAGGCTGAAGTGAGACAACTGTTGATAAAAAGAGCAAGGAACTGGGAAGGTCAGAAGGACCAGCTGAGCTAGGTTCCTGAGGCACAGTTGCGAGGAAGCCGAGGCTGTGCTCGAGGGCAAGCGAGGTGATGGTTGCTTGATGGAGTTCAAGGGCCGTGAATGCAAGCTGGATAAGTCCTGGAGGAGCTAGGAAGCTGGTGGATCAGGACCAAGGGTTCTCTGTGCGTCTACAAGGGCAGTCGTCTTCGGTGAAGAAGCTTGGAACCAGTGCCAAGGGTCTAAGCGAGCTGGTCAGGGACTGTGGCGAGGCCATTGCTCTCTGGTCAGTTGTAGGCTTGTAGTGAGCCGGCCAGAGTTGTGCTCAGGTGCTGCCTGAGGCAACCGAGTCCACCTGAGTTTGGCATCTGAGACTCAGGTGGGTAGCTCAGCCGTGGCTAGTAGGTTACCAGAGGTGCACGTTAGCTGAGTCTCAGATAGGTTAGGTCTGGTGCTCTTTGTCTGACGTGGCATGAGGGTAACGGCTAGCTGCCAGGGACCCTATAAATAGGGAACCTGGGGAGGTTTTCAACAGAGAACCTTTACCCAAACCTTTGCCTCTAACCCGAAAGCAACCTGTTGAGAAAGAAAGAGCTCTAGGTCTCCAAGTGAGTGTTGCCTGCGTGCATCCATCGTGAGAGTGAGTTTACTTAGTCCTTCAGGTGTAATCTTCGAGATACTGGTTCCTCCAAGAGTGGGAGTGCTCTTGGAGTTGGTGAGCAAGCCAAATCTTTGTGTGGCTGCCACCAAGAGTCTGTAAGGGCGATTCGGGTCTGCCTGTCTTGCAGCAGCAAGATAAAAGGATTCCACACAAGAAAGGTACTCGAGGAAAGAGCACGTTTTGGTGCCGGCTGTGAGAACAGCTTCCTCAACGGAGACGTACTGCTTCGCAAGAAGTAGGAACTTCGGTAAAACAAATCATTGTGTGCTTTACTTTCTGTCTTGTGATCTGCTCTTACTTATTCTGATATCTATGTATGCTTAGATCACTAGAGCACCTTTATCTGTTGCACACTAACTGAGTTTCCTCACCTGAGACTCAGTTAGCTCTTGCTAAAACTAGTACCTTTCCTGTTCACGTCATCTGATGCACTCACCTGACTCTCACACCTGAGACTCAGTTAGCTCTGAATATAACTTGTTCTACATCAGCTAAGTTTACTATCTGAGTGTCTGGTGTTTATCTGATATATCTTGCTGAGTCTCAGTTACCTGCATCAGTTGCATATATTTTCTCTAGGATTGACCTATCTCCAGAAGACAAACCCATTAGGCATTATAATATCTAGAGCCGACCTATTCACCCCCCCTCTAGTCGACTCCTGAGATCCCTTTCAAGTGGTATCAGAGCCTCGTTGCTCATAATTGGCCTAACAGCCAGAGTCTAAAGGATGTCGAACTATGAGGGTAGAGTTCCTATGTTTGATGGTACTAATTATGCCTTTTAGAAGCGGAAGATGCAAATGCATCTTACTGCACTTGACCCAGATGTATGGAAGATTGTCACAACAGGTCTTGATGTGATTGATGAGAGCAATCCCACTGATCAAGAGAAGATCAGCATCAAGAACAATGCTAGAGCTGCCAATGCTATCTATATGGGACTGCAAGAGCATGACTTCAACCGTGTCTGCACCTTTGAGGAAGCCAGAGATATATGGTTCACACTTCAGGCTATCTATGAAGGTAGTGACACGTTGAAGAGGTCCAAGAAAGATGTGCTGGAGCATGAACTTGACAACTTCCATTATCAACCTGGAGAGGACATCAATTCCATTTTCACAAGACTTACCATGATCACTAACCAGCTGAAAGCCCTTGGGTCCAACAGAGTGGAAGATGGAGATGTGATCAAGAAGTTCCTCTTTGTGCTTCCCAAGCCTTATCACACTCTGCGTCTGATGATGAAAGAAAAGGATGGCTTTGACAGATTAAAGCCCACAGATGTCCTTGGTAGAATGCTCACTCATGAGATGGAGCTAAATCACTCCAAGAAGCATGCTATCACCTCTGGGAAGAACAAGGACATAGCCTCAAGGCAGTGGCTACTCACAGGGACTCAAGTGATGAAGAAGAAGATCCAGATGAAGAGATGTCCACTGATGAGGAGAATGAGCTTGCCATGCTTACTCGGAACTTCAGAAAGTTCTATCGAAGGAAGAAGTTCTCAGGCTCAGCTGATAGATTCAAAGGGAAGAAGCAACTCAGTGACAAGAAGTGTTTTGAGTGTGGTGACTCAGGATATTTCATTGCTGATTGTCCCAAAAAGAGCAAGAGACAAGAGGATGGCAAGTACAAGAAGAAGGAGATCATTGTCAAGAAGAAGTACAAAGAAGGGAAGCCTCCCATATTCAGAAAGAAGAAGACCTCTGCTGCCAGAGCTTATGTGGGACAAGCCTGGGTCTCAGATGACTCAGAGTCAGAGGAGGAGTCAGAGGAAGAAACTGAGCTTGCTGGGTTAGCCATCTGTGTCTCAGGTGGATCTCTCAGGAGTCCAACTGAGCCAGGAGAAGACTCAGTTGGGTCACTCAGCTGCGCACCCGAGTCAGACTCTCTCTTCGACAAGGATGCAGATCCTACATATGCTGAGACTCCAGCCCTATGCCTTATGGCTAAAGGCAGCAAGGGCTCTGCCTCCAGTGGAACAAAATGGGTCATGGATAGTGGCTGCACACAGCACATGACTGGAGGCAAAGAGCAGTTCTCTGAGATAAGAAAAGATAACCTTCCTTGCAAGTATGTCAACTATGCTGATGATTCAAGAGGCAAGGTATTGGTTGTGGTAAAATTGCTATATCTCAGGAACATTCTCTTACTGAAGTAATGCTTGTTGAGTCATTTATTTCATATGATCTCTTATCTGTTTCTCAATTATGTGATGCTGGAATGAAAAGTCACATTTTATCCTAAAGAGGTCTATGTTCAGAAACTAACAGATGACTCACAAGTTTTCAAAGGCTATCGAGTAGATAAGCTATATCTTGTAGATTTTCAGGATCAAGAAGCAGCTGTGCCATGTTGCCTTATAGTCAAAGCTCAGTTAGGCTGGCTGTGGCACATGAGGCTAGGTCATGTGGGGATGAGGCTGCTGAACAAACTCAGTAAAGAAGAACATGTTCTAGGCCTGAAGCAGATCCAATTCAACAAAGACAAGCCATGCTGTGCTTGTCAGGCTGGAAAGCAAGTTGGAAGCCCTCATCCACCCAAGAACATCATGACCACTACTTCTCCATTCGATCTCATACACATTGATTTGTTCGGTCCAACTACATATGAGAGCATTGGAGGTAACAAGTATGGTTTTGTTGTTGTAGATGACTTGTCACGTTTCACTTGGGTATTTTTCTTGAAGGACAAGTCACAGGTGTACAAAAGGTTCAAGCACCTCATTGTCAGAGTTCAAAATGAATGGAACATCAACTTGAAGGCAGTGAGAAGTGACAATGGGACAGAATTCAAGAACTCGAGAGTTGAAGCCTTCATGGACAAGCATGGAATTAAGCATGAGTTCTCTGGTCCCTATGCACCTCAGCAAAATGGAGTGGTGGAGAGGAAGAACAGGGCCTTGATAGAGATGGCAAGAACACTGCTGAGTGAGTACAAGACACCAGCAAGGTTTTGGGCTGAAGCTGTAAATACTGCTTGCCACAACATCAATAGACTATATCTTCACCCACTCCTAAAGAAGACACCTTATGAGCTGCTGACCAACAAGAAGCCAAATGTCTCCTACTTCAGAGTATTTGGTTGTAAGTGTTATATTCTGAAGAAAGGCAAACGTCTCTCTAAATTTGAATCCAAATCTGATGAAGGAATATTTGTTGGATATAGCTCAGAATCTCACACCTACAGAGTCTTTAACACCAACACCAAGGTTGTTGAAGAAGCTGTAGATGTGACATTCGATGAATCTAATGGCTCACAAGATGGGCAAGTTGCTAATGATATTTCAGGGAAGGTAGATATACTTCACAAGTCAACAGGTGAAGTCAGGCCCCAAATTGAGGAGCAAGCTTCATCTGGAGTTACAAACCTACCTGACCCAGCTGATGAGCAGGATGAAGTCAATGGCATTGAGTTCGAGTACAACCCAGCTAATGATCTATTGGACTCAGAAGCCTCCATGCACCCAGCTGAGTCTCAGGAAGAGCCAACTGAGTCACAGATACACCCAGCTGACCCACATCCAGCTGTGACTCAGGTGGCTGACCCAGAACCCCCTGTGATCAGCAGGCTGCAGAAGGATCACCCTGTAGACCAAATCATTGGTGCCATTAATAGGGGAGTGACTACTCGTTCTCGTATTGCTAACTTTTGTGCTCACTACTCTTTTGTTTCCACCATTGAGCCTAAAAATGTAGGTGAAGCTCTGTCTGACTCAGACTGGATCAATGCTATGCATGAAGAGCTGAACCAATTTGAGAGAAATGAAGTCTGGTCACTTGTTGAAAGACCCAAGGATCACAATGTTATAGGAACAAAGTGGGTCTTTCGCAACAAGCAAGATTCTACAGGCCAAGTGGTGAGGAACAAGGCAAGATTGGTTGCTCAAGGCTACACTCAAATAGAAGGCTTGGATTTTGGTGAGACCTTTGCACCTGTAGCTCGACTTGAAGCTATCAGGATACTTTTAGCTTATGCAAATCATCACAACATCAAGCTTTATCAAATGGATGTCAAGAGTGCCTTTCTCCAAGGTAAGCTTGCTGAACTTGTGTATGTAGAACAGCCCCCTGGTTTTGAAGATCCAAAAAGACCCCATCATGTATATGTTCTCCACAAAGCTTTATATGGTCTCAAACAAGCCCCTCGTGCTTGGTATGATACCCTAAAGGAGTTTCTTATACATAATGGTTTCAAAATTGGGCTTGTTGATACTACACTCTTTACTAAAGTTAAAGGCAAGGATTTATTTGTATGCCAAATATATGTCGATGACATAATATTTGGAAGTACTAACCGTGTGCTAAGTGATGAGTTCAGCAAGATGATGATCAAAAGGTTTGAGATGTCCATGGTAGGAGAGCTGAAGTTCTTCCTAGGGCTGCAAATCAGACAACTCAAGCAGGGAACTTTCATCTCTCAAGAGAAGTTTGCCAAGGACATCCTCAAGAAGTTTGACATGGACAAAGCTAAGTCAATATCTACTCCCATGCAAACAAATGCTCATCTTGATCTGAACCAACAAGGTAAGTCCACTGATCAGAAGGAGTATAGGTCTATGATAGGTTCTTTGTTGTATTTGTGTGCATCTAGACCTGATATAATGTTGAGTGTTTGCATGTGTGCACGTTTTCAAGCTGATCCTAAGGATATTCATCGCACTGCTGTTCGTAGAATACTGAGATATTTGATTCATACCTCTGGGTTTGGTTTATGGTATCCTAAGGGTGCACCATTTGAGCTTGTAGGCTATTCAGATAGTGATTATGCCGGGTGTAAGGTTGACAGAAAAAGCACCTCAGGTACCTGCCAATTTCTAGGGCGCTCCCTTGTGTCCTGGAGTTCCAAGAAACAAAATTCAGTAGCCCTATCCACAGCAGAAGCCGAATACATAGCAGCTGGTGGTTGTTGTGCTCAATTGTTATGGATGAGGCAGACCTTGAAGGATTTTAACATATCTATGTCTCAAGTACCCCTCTTCTGTGACAATGAAAGTGCAATCAAGTTAGCCAACAACCCAGTCCAACACCAAAGATCCAAACACATAGAAGTGAGACACCACTTCCTAAGAGACCATGTAGAGAAGAAAGATATCCAACTGTGTCATGTTAGAACCGAAGCTCAGCTAGCTGATATTTTCACCAAGCCTTTAGATGAAAATAGGTTCTGTACCCTCAGGCATGAGCTAAATATCATGGATATTTCGAATGTGCAGTGAGGAAATGATGATACACGTGTACACATGATTGCATTTCTGGTTTTTTCATTCTCTGCATTCCACATGAGTCAGCCACCTGAGTCTCGGTTTGAACCTCAGGTGGGTTAAGGTTTTATAGATATCATGCTGATTTTGCATCTTATTGAACTCATGGATTCACCATTGAGTTAGATAAGTTGGATCTTATCATCTATTTCAATTCAACACAGCTTTAGCTTTGTATTGATTGATTGTTTGGCAAGCTGTGTTTGAAAAGAAATTCTCTCTATTGCTTTCATCTCTTATCCTTAAGTTCTCTCTGGTAATCCTATTGAAAACCTTGTCAGCTGAGTCTTCCACATGAGTCTCAGCTGAACACATTCAAAAATTCCGGAGAAAATCCCTAAGTCTGGAGCTCAGCTCATTTTTCTTATCCTACCTAAGTCTCAGGTAGCATTCTAGCTGACCCTCAGATGCCACAGGGTCACTCGGGATATAAAAACCCACCTCTGTAACGGTTCGCGCTAAACCCTCTTCAGAGTCTCAGTGCCCTTGCGCCCATCGCCGCCATCTGATTCTCAACGATCGTGCGTTTCTTCGACGATCTTCGCTCTCTCCAAAGCTTCCCAAAGCTCTTCCGACTGTTTTGGCGCCTTCATCTCCAATCAAAAATTCCAAATGTAAGTCTCCTCGAGCTGTTCTTCACAGAACTAGGGTGGTTTCCGCCTTAATGCGAATCCCATGCTCTCGAGTAGCTTTTAGTTGTGGAATCAGATAGAGATGATGTACCTTTAACCTCTAGAACGATTTCTTGCAACTCATTGTCCAGAATTTTCAATTTCAGCAAGATTCGATGAACCTAGGTCGCTCTGCTACTCCACCTGAGTTACACAATTTATCTCACCTGAGTGTCAGGTAGCTAAGTCAGGTAGCATGAGATGACTTGTGAAACTCTCCTAAAACCATCCAAAAATGGCCAAATATTCCTGTTTTCTCTGCAATAGGATTATCTCTTATCTATTCTTTATCCTACCTCACCTATGCAGATGTCTGGATCAAGGAATGTGCCTGAGGATATAACTGATGATCTGCCCATTGGACTGAGAACCCAGCTCCTGAGTCAGAAGCAGCAGATAGAGTGGGAGGCAGAGCAGGCTAAAAGTGTTGCAAAGAAATTGGATGCAGAAGAAGCTGCACAAAAATCAGTAAAAGCTCCTATGTCACCCTCTGAGCTAGCCAAAAGAGAAGCTAGGCTCAAAGAGCTACAAGAAGAGAAACGTCAGATAGACATAGCTTCAGCTCAGTCAGCTCAAAGAATGAAAGAATTAGAAGCTCAGAAGGCCAACAAGGAAGAACAACTGAAGCAAGAGAGGAAAGCAAAAGCAGCTGAAAAGAAACACCAAGCTGAAGAAGCAAAGAAGAAAAGAGCTGAAGAAAGAGCCAAGAAGGCTGCTGAGAAAGAGGCAGCTATCAAAGCCAAGAAGGCTCCAGTAGTTGATACACTCAAAAGGACAAGGGCTGCAGGAAGTCCAACAGATATATCTCTGTGCAAAGCCCCAAAGAAGCCAAGATCAGAGGCTGTGGTAGTCAAGAAAACAAAGAAACAACTGCAAGAAGAGGAAGAAGCTGAATGGAGAGCAGAAGCTCTTAGAAAAAGGGAACACAGCAAACTTATAGAAAAATGGCGAGACCTAACTGATAAGTTGCCTAATGCCACAGATGAGGAAAGGCCTCAAATGAAGGAAAGAATAGATGCTCTTGCAAAGCAAATCTTTGAATCACCAGATGTTCCAAAGGATGTGAAACTCCAAAGAGAAACTCAGCTGAAGAACAAGGCAATCCATGAAGAACTCAAAAAGCTGCTGAGGCAAGAAGGAAAAGCCTCTGGACAAGAGAAAGCAGATCTGATCAGGCAAATTGACCTTCTATTCTCTCAACTCTCAGAAGATTATAAGCCTATCTGGACAAGGTTCTCAGATAACACCCTACAAAGGAGAATAGAGAATTACATGTTGGAGTTAAACTCTTGTGCTGATGAAGCTCATAAGAAGCATCTACAAAATGAGATTGCTGAAACACACTCTAGGATAAATTGGTTATCCAGTTCTCAAGCACTTGATGCAGTGCCCCTTCAACAAGCCGGTGGTTCAGTGCCTCAACCAAGTAAGCCAGCCGAGTCTCAGGCGGCTGCATCAGCTGGACTAGAATTAGTCCTCACTGAAGTGGAAACTCAACAGAAAGCTGCCTTAGAATCAATTGAAGACATATTGGCTGAGCTTGACTCAAGTGGAAAAGAATTCGAGCAGACTATGGAGGAATCTATGGATAAGCTAAGATCATCTTTTGAAGAGAAGTCAACTAAAGCACATGAAAACCCAACTGAGCCACAAGCAGATCCATCTGTTGGAGTATCAGTGAGCATGGGTTCTGTATTTCAGTCTCTATCAGACTTAGAACCAGCTCAAGAAGAAACAAGACTTGAAGAGCAAGAAAAAGCAGCATCTTCTCCAGCACCTGAGTCAGTCCATAGGATGCCAACTGAGTCTCAGGCACAGTCAACTGAGGCTCAGTCAGAAGACTCAGATGACTCCTATTCAAGTCCAAGTGATCCTCATCCTCCATCTCCTCGCAAGAAGAAGCAAAAGCTGTCTGAATCAGATGAAGAATATCAAGAAGAAGAAGATAGTGATGGAAGGAAAGAGTCAACAGAAGAATCAGACTCATCTCCCCTCTGCATCTGACTCAGAAGATATTCCAGCTGAGACACAGGTAGAAGAGTCAGATGAGACATTGGAAGACAAATATTCAACTATATTCTCAAAAGTTGCACGATCTGACACATCAATGATGAAATTCATATCTGCAACTACTTTCAAGAAGCTACCAAAGGCAGATGCCAGTCTAGCCTCCATGAACCTGGATTCAAGGAGCACATCAAACTACACTACCATGAGAACCACAAATTCATATTTTGACAGTGAAGGGAATCTGAAAAGAAGACATTGCAATGATTCAAGGTTTTGGAATGATCAGCAGCAATCAAGCTATCATCTCTTGCTGCAGAAGAAAGGTTTTGTTGACAGCATGCCAATTGATTGGGCAAACCTTGCCAAGAACGGCTTAGGAAATCTGAAGCAGATTTTAGCTGCTGTTCAACTTGATAAGATATGCAGCTTAAACCAAGATTATGATTCTGAAGCTATCAAGGAATTCTATGCAACAGTCTTTGTAGAGCAGAACAATCAAGATTATATGCTCTGGATGACAAGAGGTCAACTGCTGTGCATCACAGCTCCAGAGTTTGCAGAGCTATTCAACCTACCATCAGGGTCAAAGCTACAGAAGATCAGCATTTCAAAAGGCTCAGAAGAAGATAAGAGTCTCCTGCCAGATTGGGTTCCAAATGAGAGAAGAAAGAAGTTCTTCCCTACAGGCTTTGTGCCTCCTCCTGTTAAGGGTGCTATCCCTAAGCATATCTCCAATTTCAAAGGATTGATGAAGACACCCAAGCACATAGTGAAGATCTTGCACATATCCATCTGTGCCAAAGGAGGAGGAACTGATGCCATATACAATCCAGTATGGAGAATTCTTGAGCTCATAGCAAAGAAAGAAAAGTTTGATGTGGCCAGATACATATTCTCAGAGATAAATGAGTGCCAAAAGAACAGATCTGACAAGATGAGATATGGCTCATATCTAATGTATATGATTCTCCAAAGAACATCATTAGCATCTTCAGTCTTCTCTTTTGACAAGAAGATATATCTCAGCAAATTCAGACCTCAGAAGGATGACCATGAAGATGAAGTTCCTTTCTACAACATCCTCAACTCATCTCAGCCAGACTCTTCAGAGCCTCCAGAGCAAGCTACCAGAGTCTCAGTCAGACCACCTCAGCCAGCAGCTGATCTCCCGGCAGATCTACCTGAGCCTCAGGTGACTCCTACCCGAGACTCAGCTATAGAATCATCTCCTCCTGCTGAGCGACAAGCATCGGTCTCTGTGAACCTTTCATCAGATAGTCTCCCTATGGTTCAACGTCTAGACAATCCCGCAGCTATTGATGCTTTCATTAAACGGGTTGTGCCAGTACAGATCTCTGTTATCAAGAGGAGACAAGATGAACTGCAACAAGAAATGGCTCAGCTGAAATCTGAACTCAAGAGTGAGATGGCAGATCTCAAGGCCTCGGTCAACAGTAAATTTGATCAGATCCTATCCCTCCTGCATCCAAAGCCAGCTCCCTGAGGATCTCCATCTTTCTTCTTCCTATCTCTTTTTAGTGCTTAGTGGCAAAGGGGGAGAGAGTAGGGAGAGAGTAGCTTAAAGGGGAGAGTATTATTATTCAGGGGGAGCAGTATAAAAAAAAGGGGGTTAGACTAGACTGCATGTGTGTCAAGACATTCTATGTACTGAAAAATGATTTTATCAGTCTTGAACACCTCGTTTTTGTATCGTATTGACTGTTATTGCAATACCTTGATCTCTTTATCACATCTGCTCTGATACATGATATTCCTCTCTTTAGCTCTAATACATGATGCTCTGATATTTGATATTTGTACTCAAGCATGTAATCCTTTCTGTTATCTTATTTGCTGAGTACTCCTCCAACATACCTGCTATTCCGCTGTGCTTATATTCTCAGTTATGTTGTGAGAACCTGTTTTTGCATCAACTCTCCAGTGTTTAAACTGAACTGTGCACTTGTATTCAAATGCAAAATCTCACTTGTGCACATCTTAAGGGGGAGTTGATGTCAAACTAGGTTAAATGCAATACTCTTTTTTCATCTAAGTGAATGTTTTAAAGGGGTTGCCACTAACCACCAAAAAGGGGGAGATTGAAAGTGCATCCACTCCCATGGAGCTTGGGAGGATGGCTATCTTGCCCCAGAGTTTGGTTTTGATGGTTATTGGCAATCCTCACCTGTGTCTAATGTTTTGCAATGAGTGTGAACAGGGATTAGATGGACAGGTGAAAGCTGAAGTGAGACAACTGTTGATGATGAGCCCTAAAAAGAGCAAGGAACTGGGAAGGTCAGAAGGACCAGCTGAGCTAGGCTCCTGAGGCACAGTTGCGAAGAAGCTGAGGCTGTGCTCGAGGGCAAGCGAGGTGATGGTTGCTTGATGGAGTTCAAGGGCCGTGAATGCAAGCTTGATAAGTCCTGGAGGAGCTAGGAAGCTGGTGGATCTGGACCAAGGGTTCGCTGTGCGTCTTCAAGGGCAGTCATCTTCGGTGAAGAAGCTTGGAACCAGTGCCAAGGGTCTGAGCGAGCTGGACAGGGACTGTGGCGAGGCCATTGCTCTCTGGTCAGTTTTAGGCTTGTAGTGAGCCGGCTAGAGTTGTGCTCAGGTGCTGCCTGAGGCAACCGAGTCCACCTGAGTTTGGCATCTGAGACTCAGGTGGGTAGCTCAGCCGCGGCTAGTAGGTTACCAGAGGTGCATGTTAGCTGAGTCTCAGACAGGTTAGGTCTGGTGGCTCTTTATCTGACGTGGCATGAGGGTAACGGCTAGCTGCCAGGGACCCTATAAATAGGGAACCTGGGGAGGTTTTCAACCTCAACCTTTACCTAACCTTTGCCTCTAACCCGAAAGCAACCTGTTGAGCAAGAGAGAGCTCTAGGTCTTCAAGTGAGTGTTGCCTGCGTGCATCCATCGTGAGAGAGAGTTGCTTAGTGCTTCAGGTGTAGCATTCGAGGTATTGGTTCCTCCAAGAGTGGGAGTGCTCTTGGAGTTGGTGAGCAAGCCAAGTCTTGTGTGGCTGTCACCAAGAGTCTGTGAAGGCGATTTGGGTCTACCTGTCTTGCTGCGGCAAGATCAAAAGGATTCCACACAAGAAAGGTACTCGAGGAAAGAGCACGGTTTGGTGCCGGCTGTGAGAATAGCTTCCTCAACGGAGACGTACTGCTTCGCAAGAAGTAGGAACTTCGGTAAAACAAACCATTGTGTGCTTTACTTTCTGTCTTGTGATCTGCTCTTATTTATTCTGATATCTATGCATGCTTAGATCACTAGAGCACCTTTATCTGTTGCACACTAACTGAGTTTCCTCACCTGAGACTCAGTTAGCTCTTGCTAAAAAAATAGGACCTTTCCTGTTCACGACATCTGATGCACTCACCTGACTCTCACACCTGAGACTCAGTTAGCTCTGTGTATAACTTGTTTTACATCAGCTGAGTTTGCTATCTGAGTGTCTGGTGTTTATCTGATATATCTTGCTGAGTCTCAGTTACCAGCATCAGTTGCATATATTCTCTCTAAGTTTGACCTATCTCCAGAAGAGAAACCCATTAGGCATTTTAATTTCTAGAGCCGACCTATTCACCCCCCCTCTAGTCGACTCCTGAGATCCCTTTCAAAGACCCGCTGCCTCGAAGGAGTCGAGCCCCAGCGGAACTAGTCGGAGTAGTCTGCGATTACTTGCCTGGGGAATGAGGCGGAACTGGGAGAAGAAGAAAATATCGTTGAAGCGATGGCGGATGTAGAGGACGGCTTTTTTTGCAGCTTCTAGCTTGGCATCGTTATCACTAGCCCTGGCTGCCTTAAAGGTTCGGCCCTCATTGGGGATTTTCAGTGTAACCCATCCAGTCCAATAGCGAATCCTCTCTTGCACCTTAAAACTCTTGGCATGGAAGGCAGGGAGGTCTCCATGGGGCACATTGAGGTGTTCCAACATCCTCCATAACAGGGTGGCCCAACCTCCCAGCTGGCTCGGGTCGGTCACAACGTTGTACACCATCCTATGCAAATTTAAGGTTAGGGAAGGTAAGGTCAGCCACACAAAGAAAAACAAATGCAATAGGGAAGAAGAATTCAGAACTAAGATTCGATGAGGGTAAGGAATAAAAAGCAATCTACTTGCTGATTTTAAACATAGGGTTTAGCTTTGCAAATAGTTTTCTTGGCGATGCCAAGTCCTAACTAACGACCACCTGCAATTGGCTTCCTACGGTCAGCTCGGCTCTGATACCAAGCTGTGAGGGACCCGGTATTTTAAACCGATTCAAGGAATTCACTACAAGTGAAGACGGTGACCATAGCCGCTACCTGCGATGGACTATGGCCCACCCCCGCCCCGTGCGAAATGCATACGACACAATGCGTATGACTCACCACGGCCTGATTGAGGGATCACGATTCCAAAAACATACGCCACAATGCGTATGACTCACTTTGGCAATGGACCGTACATTCACTTTGCACTTCACTTGAATCGAAATAAAATAACAAGTTCCTCCATATGCATCTGTCCACACTCCCCATTCAACATACACGCATAACAGACGGGAGGTGGGGGCATATGTTGGACAGCAAGTATATCATCACACAAGCACTACGATATGATAATAAACTAGCTGTCCACATGAGACTATATGAATAGATCATTCGGCGATAACCGGAAACATAGTCAAGTCTGAAGTATTGCTGCAACAACGGAATAAAAGACCCAAAATCCGCAGCGGTGCATCAACCGCTGCCCAAAAGCCACCAAAATCCCACGAGTCGATAGCCAACCAAGAAAACCAGGTAGCTAGGCATCATCGAAGTAATCCTCGACCACTGGCTCACCTGCAATGATCTAGGAATATCTTAGGTGAGTACGAAGGTACTTGCAAGACTTATTCGTGCTTGATTAGATGTCCTACACATGCTAGTATAGCAGCAATTAAACATGGTGTACTTTGACTTAACAGGGTACAAGCAGGATCATGGCATGGATAGCATTAAGGGAGGAAAACATAAACTTCAACTTACAGTTCAGGTTTCATACAATTCAAAACACAAACATGAGAGCATCAATCATAACATTCCGAATTCGTTTGGGGCAGCCCACGCCCATCTACTTTAATCAACCCCCTTGGACCGTCCCGGCAAATCCAACTACCATGGGAAATATCGAATGCTCCTCACTCGGAGGTTGCAAAGCTCCAAGTGACCGAGACTTGCCATCAGATAACCCGTAGCAGTGATGTAATACCCAATTTTAACGAAACTAAGTATTCGCTTGCATCCATGCATACATGCCATCATCCCCACACGCACCTTATTTAAACTTAAATGCAATATGATTATGTTTTATAGAATATGTACATATCTCATCCTCGGTGGAAATTATACAAACAGCAATCAACTTATTTGAGGTATTCAACATAACCATATCGTCAATATAAGTGAAGACAACCATCGAACACGTCGATGAATCATCACCCCTCACTACTGCAAGTTGACCCTTTCCTGAACGTCATTACTGACGGGCATAAGATAGACCGTCAGTGGTAAACAAACCACTGACGGGCGGATTAATACGACCGTCAGTGGAGACATGAGCTTGATTGATTTTACGTGGAAAAAATAACACTGACGGGCTCAAAACTACGCCCGTCAGTGGTGCTGTTATACCACTGACGGGCCCGAAAAGCAGCCCGTCAGAGGTTCTTTTGGCCCATAAAAGCCCGTCCAGATCCCTAGCAGCCCGCTTCCTCTCTCTTCCTATAAATTGGATTCTAACCTAGCAGCCCGCCTCCTCTCTCCTCTTCTCTCCCTCTCTCCCCCAACCCGCCGCCCCCTCTCTCCCCCAGCCCGCCGCTCCCTCCGGCCTCCCCTCCGGCCTCCCCTCCCTCTCTCCCCTCCGGCCTCCCCCTCCCCTCCCCCGCTCCCTCTCTCCCGGATCCAACGGCGCGTCGGCGCTTCGGGGCGGCGCGGGGCCAGCGGCGCGAGGCAGCGGCGCGGGGGCCGGCGGCAACGGGCCAGCGGTGCGGGGCAGCGGCGCGGGGGGGCGGCACGGGGGGAGCGGCGCGGGGAGCAGCGGCCGGGGCAGCGGCGCGGGGAGCAGCGGCGCGGGGGGGCAGCCGGGGCAGCGGCGCGGGGGGGCGGCACGGGGGGGGCGGCGCGGGGCCAGCGGCGGATCTGGCGGCGCCGGGGCAGCGGTGCGGGGGGGGCGGCACGGGGGGCGGCGCGGGGCCAGCGGCGGATCTGGCGGCGCCGGGGCAGTGGCGCGGGGCAGCGGTGCGGGGGGGCGGCCCGGGGCAGCGGCGCGGGGCCAGCGGCGCGGGGCCAGCGGTGGATCTGGCGGCGCCGGGGCAGCGGCGCGGGGGGGCGGCCCGGGGCAGCGGCGCGGGGCGGCGGCGCGGAGCGGCGGCGTGGGGGGGGCGGCGCCCAGGGCAGCGGCGGATCCAGCGGGCTACCCGGGCCCGGCCCAACTTTTTTTTTGCTCCCCAGCTGTATCTCCACTGACGGGCATGGAGCCCGTCAGTGGATTTTTTGGCACCACTGACATTTAATTAGTGACGGGCCCGAATGCCCGTCAGTAGACGCGTTTTATGCCCGTCAGTGATAGGTGATTCTGCAGTAGTGCCTAACCCCCAAACCCTAAAGGTGCCAGAATTAGGGTTTTGAAAATAGAGCAATTTCTAGCAGATGAAAAGTCTCCAAATTCCATGAATATCTTCAAAAGTGGAAACCCTAGCCCCTTGCCAAATTTCAAAATTTTTGGAGATGTTTAAAGATTAGCCACAATCCAAACTCAAATCAAGCCCTAATTCAAATTTGAATGCAAACCTAGGCCAAGCCAGCTCCAAATAACTTCAAACTTCTACAGTAGGTTCCCCATAATGTTTTCAACCTTCTGTAAAAATTTCAGAGTTTTTGGAGCAAGAATTACACATAAAATGATAAGGGGAATAGCTCTGGAATTAAAGAAAATGAAAAAGACAAAAGAAAAAGAAAAGGGCAACAGGCCGAAGCCTATTGGGCCGCCTCGGCTGGCCCATCTCCTCCCGACAGCGCCCCCCCTCTTTTCTCTCCTGCTGACGTGCGGCCCCCACCCGTCAGCCTCCTCCCTTCTCACCCGCGGCCGGGGGCCCACCTGTCGGCACCTCCCGGCCACGTCTTCGGCGCCGGCTGGCCAAGGTGGGCGGTGCCCGTCCCGACAGCCCTCGTTCCGACCAGCCGCCGCCCTATTTAAAGGCCACCCCGACAGCACCGCTCCCCTCCTCCCCTTGTCCGAAAACCCTAGCGTCCTCCCTCCCTTTCCTCGCCGCCGGAGCTCCCGCCACCGCCTTCGTCCCGACCTCCGGCGAGAAATTTCCGGTGCTCCGGTGAGCCCCGACCCCTCCCTTCGAGCTCCCGAGCCTCCTCTTCCCCTCCCTCATCTATTCCCCTTTTCCATTTTGTAGATCAGAGCCCGGAAGCCCGCCGTCTTCTCCTCCTTCCTCAAGTCCGGCAGCCACTCCGGCGAGCTCCCGCGCCCCTTCTGGTGGACCTCGGGCTACATCTTCTAGCCCCCGAGCTTTGTTTCCTCCTCCCTAACCTCCCCCACACCTTCTCTTTGCAGATCCGTGCCCCGAGCGCCTCCCCCGCCAGCCACCGAAGCTCCTCGCCGCCGGTCACCGTTGCCAGCCTCATCCCGAGCCCCTCCGTCGCCCCCGAGCAGCGTGTCCTCCTCGGGGTGAGCTTCTCCTTCCGCCTCCGTCCTCAGCCGGGCTAGCCGAGTCCTGTAGCGCTGTTCCGGTGAGGCTCCGGTGAGAGCGCCGCCGCCAGAAGCTCCCCTCCGGCCGAACCCGAGGGAGAGAGAAGAGAGAGAGTGAGAGAGGGAAGGGAAGAGCACGTGGCGCATTTTGATTGGTTCCCGAGCTCCTCTCCGGCTGACGAGTAGGACCCACTGGTCAGCTCGGTACGGTTATGAGTTAGGTTTATGGGGTAGTTTCTCGGGTGGGTTTAGCAGGGTTGGATCTGAAGCACAGAGAGAGAGAGGATGTTTCCGGGTGCACTTAGCATTTAGGGTTTCGTCTGCTAGGGTTAGATTTTGTATAAAACTTCAAATGCTCATATCTTTTAAACCATAAGTCCAAATTTGATGAATTTTATATGCATGGAAAGCTCTCGAGATTCTCTACAATCTGGATGAATCAAAATTTCAATTTGAGCACATGCACAGTAGGTTAATTAGGGTTTTGTTACTTCCCTATTGTCGCAGGTCGACCAAAACCCTAGCTCGACAATTGTAACTCTAAATTGCACAATTCCAGTGGCATTGAACTCATGTCTTAGATTTCTTGTACAATACAATCATGCATAACACTCTTGCCATGCTCCGCCACTAACGGCGTTAACCTTAATTCACCGTTCCATTATCAAAATGTCATGCATGCATGCTTATTAGTACATATAGTCCCGACAAGCTAAACCAAAGTCATGCACGAAGTTGTAACTCCTCGGCACCTACTAGTCACTTTAGACACATGCATCTCGCATACCCCATTCATGCATACATGCTGGGTCTCATTATTTCTTTCTCGTTTGTTTCCGGTATCGCTTTTGCTCGAAATAGAGCCTGAAGAAGGAGACCACCCGGCTTACGACTCCACGGAAGACCAGGAACAACTCGAGCAAGGCAAGCAGAGCTTGTTGCATCTTTTAATTGTCGATTACCTGTTGTACTTATCTATATGTTGATGTGTGGATCGTTGTTCGGAAGTTGTGGTCGAGTTCGGGTAAACTAGCATGTTAGGATGTGCCGTAAGTTATGTCTAGCTATGGTTGAAATTAACCTGATACACTAAATATTTGAACCTACTAAGGTGAGATGTGAGAGCCGAAGGGAAAGTGTCAGATGTATAACGTTGGTACCATTGGAGGGGCATGTTGCGACCAGGTGTATGGAGAGTGTTGTCGCGATACCAACGCTGAGGTGACTCCATCGTGATTACTCCCCTTGTCACGCGTGGACGTTAGCGACATCGAGGCTGGGGTGTAGTTGAGGTAAGACTAAGACCCTTGGAGCCTTGCAACCTCCAAGGGATAAGGCACTCTTTACACTCAGGGTGATCGATTGCCGGTACCGATCCGAGAGATTAAATGAATGTGTCGTCATGATGGCTCACTGTCAATGTGGATGTGTGAACTATCCCAAGTGGTTGGGAAATGGCAAGTGAGTGCCACTGTGCTTGTGAATTGAGGTGCACATGCAACTAGTGAGTGCTATCATGATTATTCATTAAGATGTATGAAATCTGAACTGTGAGTTACTTTCCATGGTTACCTTCCCTCTGTTAGTGCAATGTTCGTATGATTGTACCTTGCTAGCTTGAGATGCACCATGTTTTATTACTGCTATACTAGTATGTGTAGGACATCTAATCAAGCACGAATAAGTCTTGCGAGTACTTTTGTACTCACCTAGGTTATTCCTAGAGCTTGCAGGTGAGCTGGTGGTCGAGGACTTTTTCGACGACGATTGAAATTGTGGTTTCCTCGGTAGTGTTCGACTCATGGGGTTATTTTGGGAATGTTTTGAACAGCGGTTAATGCGCCGCTGTGGGCCTTGTTTATTTCATCCGCTGCTACTCGTTTCACTTTATGGTTTCGACTAAAACTTTCGGTTATGGCCGAGTGATGTAATATTTTGTCCCAAGGTGGACAGCTACTAGTACTATCGTATTGTAGAGCCTTGTTGTGATATTCAAGTTGTTATTCAGGCTGCTCATACACCGTGCGTGAATGATATGAAGTGTATGGGTATGCCGTGAAGAGTTAAAGCCGTTCCTCTTTTTACCAAGTCGAGCAGGAATCGGTTGAGTGACCCGCTGGCTGAGATGCTGTGCCGGCCAGGCAGGGTGTGGGCGTGTTC